>JAVSCE010009686.1:0-72534 GCA_032199065.1 Smutsia gigantea
AGATTTGGAAACTTCAGTTTCATCAACATTTGAGAAATACTGATTTTGGAATTAGAGTTGTGCTAGAAGAAAATGCTTCAATAAATGAAGACTACTTAAATAAAAATAGGCCCTTAAATAAACGTTTGGGGATTTGTACTTAAGACTAAAGACTATTTTCTTTCAACTTTGGTCAGGGAAACTATTTAAAGTATGTGTACATACATTCTTTAAAGTGAACCATAGTGTAAACATTTTCCTTATTGGAGTGTGGTTGGCTGCACTCACTTTGAACGTCATAGCTAGATGTATCCGTTAGCCTCTGATGAGCTATAACACAGCTCTACTATTACCAGTTTTATTTTCTTGTGAATAAAGTACCAAACCCCTTACCCTCCATAACTTGACTCCAACCTAATTTTACAGCTTTTTTTCTTTCTCCTTTCCCTCTACCCCTTCCCCTTTCTCCCTTTCTCCTTTCCCTCCTTTCTCATCCCTTCCCTTCCCACTTCTTACTCTTTGCTTCAGTCACACAGACAATATGAAGGTTGCCATGTATACATCCCAGGCTTTTCCCTGCTGAAGTGCCTTTCTCCTTGCTGTCTCCACATGAGCGCATTCTACTTACCCTCTGAGAGCTGATTGAGCAGTAAGTCCCTCCCATGCAGAAATCATAGTTAGGTTCACCCTGTACGTGTCTCCTGATTTGGCAGATACTAATGCCATACTAGTTGTTAAATGTTCTTAATATGACATAGATAATCAGAATAATAACTAACATGTATTTACAGTGTACTAAATTCCAAGCACTTCAAGTATATCAACTCATTTAAGATTTCTCACAACAGTCCAATGAAATAGATGCAAACAGGAAGTCCTGTAGTAAGTAGGGTGCAAAAAATTCAGTAATACGAAATGGGTTGCATTGTTCCAGGCTGAAGGAAATGACAGGGTGAGCCTGCACTGCTAGCTGTCCAGAAGTTCCTGTCATCTAAATGTAGGGGCCCAAGTCCAGCCTGTAATTTGGCACCATATGGTGGCAGATACCTACTCAGGCTAAAATTCTGCCTCAGTCCTGTGTCTAACTTTTACTTCTAGGATAACACATTACAACTGGTAATCACTGACAGCTCACAATCCTCTGAGGTAGTACGGCTATATTTCATTGACTCTTAAATGTCATTAATTATAAGATATGCCATTTTATATAACACTAAGAAAATGCCAGTTATGACATCCTTTTTAAAACTCTATTCTTTAGAATATTTCTATTCTTTAAAATATTTATACTTACGTAAAGAGCTCTTTTAGGTATTTTATTTCAACAAATCTAACACTCCATAAATTTTAAGACACATCATCTTACATACCGCCAAGAACAAAAATGGCTTAATTGTATGACATACCCTGATCTGAGATGTTCGGTATGAAAAAATATCATAGAATTGATGTAACATGGTATTGAGACAAAATTTTTTATCATTCCATGCTTATATAAAAGCTGAGTGAAATGAACTGGGTAAAGCATTCCTAAATCTTCACATTCAGTTTGACATTCATGACTCAGACCTCGTGATGCAACAATTCTAATGAATTGTTTCGTCATTATCACTGTGATTTTCTTCAAAGTCTCTGACACCCATCTGCAAGTTCTGATTCTGGCGATTTCTTGATCAGAAGGTGTTAATAGATATCTGTCAACATGGCAATGATTTTTGGACTAAATATTGAAGGTTTGCAGTGATCCATTTCTGCCACCAGAAACAATCACCAAGCCCACGTATGCACAAGCAGTGACAACTACATGTTGGCTGTGGCCTGGCCAAAAAGCTATTTTAAGACTGAAGATTTCAGAGATGTTATTTTGTGAAGTCTAGAGTCAATTAAGCATATTTCATATGGGCAAGAAAACTGAGGTTCAAACATACTGGTCACATAGAAAGTAAGCAGGTTAAGCCAGGATTCAAACTAAGGCAAGCTGGGCTTCAGAGGTTATGTCCTTAACCAACTGGCTACATGGCCTTGCTGGTGGGCTCCATTCAGGTCTTCAGGCCATCCTGAATTAGCATACTGTTTCATGATGATTTGGAGTGAATACTATAGTTTACTGACACTTAAAAATGGAAATAATTATTTCAGTAGGCTACTTATTTTTTGAAAAAGTAGGACACTTTTTAAATAATTTGTGAAACTGCTTTTCTTGGAGGTTTTTCTCTTCAGTGATGGACGGCAGACTTTTTCTCCTAGCATATTTAGTTCCTGTCTTGAGTATTTAATGGTATTACTCACATATTTTGTTTTGGGCATAAAAATTTCAATCACTTTGGTTAATTTGAAACCAGCTGCTGAGGCTAATGCCAGTTCTTTCAGTGGATTCCAGGATTTTATCATCCATTGTCCTTTAGGAATAATGCACCTGAGTCGAGCACTGTTCAAGGCGGTCGCAACAGACCTGGGGAATGTGGCTCCCCAGGATCACCTGGTGAAGGGGCCTAAATGGAAATGATGTAAGGACACAAAGACAACTGCTGGTGATTGTCGCATTGTCCTGATGTCAAGGCGCAGGAGGAACATGTGCTTGGCATGCTGGTGACCCCTGCCAAGAGCTCATGGGCATTGCCTCTGGGCAGAACAGGCTGAGGGGGTCCGGTCTGGGGGAGTCAGGACAACCACTCTAGAGGAAGTATAATTTCAGGACCTTTTGGAACTCTGGGAGGGGCTTCAGAAATGGAAATGGGATGGTTGGAGAAATCCATGAAAAGAACAGACAAATGAAAGGCTTGTAAACAGTGAAATGTGAGTCTGAATTCTTAATTTCACGGAATTAAAGCAAGTTTTTATGCTCTGAACTATATGACCAAGGAGAAGTAAACTAAGCCATGTAGTTTTTGAAACGGACATTTCCCACCTCCCCACAGGTAATGCAGGAACTATCAAATAGTGGTTTCACTTTTAAGTAAAACCTCCTCCTCCCAGGTTTCTGCTAAGCGCCAAGCACTGGAAGTTTTTCTTACCATGAGAAAAGATTGTTACATATCACCTCTTGGTATCACAATTTCTTCTGGCTTCTTAAACGGTTGATTCTAGCTTAAGTCCATATAGAACGAATCTGTGGTGCATAGATAGTCCCTAAAGCCCAATAACTTCTTATTTTTCCTAGAGCCTTGTGTTCCTACCCTTGACTGCTGCTCTGTGTTCCTAAAGAAAAACAGTAGAGTCCGAGCTCTGTTTTGAAGTTTCAGGGGTTGGCTAACCAGTGTGTGATGCTATGCTTCAGGCCCTGCCAGCATGGGAGAGACAGCAACTTGTTCCATGTTCCTGACAGATTGGAAGGTGTTTTTTCAAGTTCTCTGCTTCTGATCTCTCCCTGGAAAGGTTGGTCAGTTATTCAGCCAACATCCTTGGCTTCCACAGCTGGTGCAGCTTAGAAGCCTAAATAGTTTCTGCCACATTTGGACCCTCACAAACAAAACTTCTAAGCATTAGAAATGGAAAACTTGAGGTGGTGAGGAAAGCCAAGTGAGAGTGGGCATCCAGTCTTGCAGGTGTGAGTCAGTGGGACTCTGTAAGAAGGAAGCTACTGTGGGTGGCTGACCTGTGTGTGGACAGTCAAAGGGAGAGCATGATCCAGAGGTTCTTTCCTCACTTTCCGAAGTGACAAGGAAAGCAGTTGTGAGGTTTGATGTTTTTTCTGAGCAATCAAATTCTCCTTTCCCCTACCAAACTTGTGTGCCCCATAGGAGAGGGAAAGCAAGTTATTTCTTAGCTCCTTTAGTGCATCAAAAACACCTTTATTTGAAATTCTATAACTTAGCCACCCAAAAGTACTTAATAATATTCTGTAATCCTTTAGTCCTATTTAGTATTTCTCCTAAGAGTGGTAATGACTATAAAACTTAGGCCACATAATGGCACAAGTATCAATCATATTAATGGTAAAAGTCTATTGTTTACTACCCGACATGCATCTCTCCAGTCCCCTCTTGGTAATCATACCTTGAGCTCTGGGAAACTACCAGCTCCTGACCTCCGCCGTCTGCTACAGGTTGGATAAGCCCCAAGCTCCTGGGAGGGCTATCATTAGCCTGAAGAGAGCAGAGTATCCACTCCTGTGATTATGTTCGGTTCAAACCCTGCAGGTGATCCGTGCGGGTGCCATCTGAGGAACTCCAGCACAGGCAGGACATAGACTCTCCCTGCGGTAAAGGTTCAGGCCAAGGGGAGGGTAGCCTATTGTGCTGTTGGAAGGAAAGCCAGCCTGAGACTGGGGAGAGCACAGGGGAAGCCGGCTAAGTCTGGATTAAGTCAGGTCACCTTGCCCGGTGAAGCACTCAGGCGTATTAGCCGATACATTCCTTTTTTTTTCATACTTAAATTTTTGTTAGTTGGATTTTTAGTCAACTATATCAGAATTTGATAACCAGGAAATGAAGTGTGGCTAGTTACAGGCCATGGATTATGAAATTGTCTGAATAAGGATAACAAGAAGAACCTCTATATACTAGAATGTTAGTGAGAATTACATTGATCTGTGAAAGGAAAAATAATCTTAACTGTCCCTTTAAGGACATTTTATGAAGTTGCATGCAGCATTTCTATCGGTATCCCATGTGCAGACCTTCGCCATGTAGTCGCACCTACTTGAAAGGAAACAGAAGCAAGTCTTTTTCTGGGTGGAATGTGCCTGAGTAAAAGCTGTGAGTCTTCTTACTAAGGAAAACAAACAAGTGTTGGAGGACAAGTTACAGTCTTCACCACAGTTGGCCACTGGCAGTTCTTGTTTTGTGAACTATAATAGTTGCTTATTCCATTGTCTAATGTATATCGGGACCTTCAGCACATATGTCTCACTGGGCTGCAGCATTAAGAGACTTGGACAAAAAGTTCAGGCTGTGGGATGTACTTGGTTAGAGGTTGATGCTTTTGTAAGTCTTACAAGAAAGATTTATTTTGAAAGTAATGCCTCTAAATACCAAGAAGGAATGAAGTAGGGCCTTGCAGCAGGAAACATTCTTCCTGTGACCTGCAGTCCTACTCAACTGAATGTAGTAGTAGTATGGATCCTTGACTGAATGGAAAAGCCAAATTTCTTCCTGAAGTTGTTAGTTTGAGCAAAAGAAAGGAGAAGGCAAAAGTACAGTAAGGAAAAATTAGGACCTGGAATAAGTGTGAGCTCCCAGGCCTCTTCTAGAATCCTCCTGTTACACCCTTCCAACATGTCAAAGGGAATCCCATGCCTCTTGCAAAGATGCGGTTGGTGTGTAGCCCCCCGCCCCATTCCTCTCCTCTCCAGGTCATCACTTTCTACTGCCCCCAGATGGCCAGGATGGAAGCAGAAACCGTTAATTTACACTCATCACAGGCCTGTGTTCTAAATGAAAAATTATCAACTAGAACTCTCTACCTTTATTACTAACCAATGGAATTAATCAATCATTGATCTTCAGAGAAATAGAACCAATAGAATGTGTATATATATATATATATATATAATTTATTATAAGGAATTCACTCATGCAATGATGGAAACTGGCAAATCCCAAGATCTGCAGGGAGAGATGGCAAGCTAGAGATCCAGTAGAGCTGATGTCTCAGTTCAAGCCTGAAGAAATGTCCCGGTTGAAAGGCAGTCTGGCAAGAGGAATTCTCTCTTATTCGAGGGAGGACCAGCCTTTTTGTTCTGTGCAGGCCTTCAACTGATTGGCTGAGGCCCACCCACCTTAGCAAGGGCCATCTGCTCTATTCAGTTTTCAGTTTTCGGATTTAAATGTCAATCTCAACCAAATACACCCTCACAGAAACATCTAGAATAATGTTGGACCAAATATCTGGGCACCCTGTGGCCCAGTCAAGTCGATGCATAAAATTAACCAACACAACCAGAAATCCATAGACGAGAGCCATCCCAAGTCATGAGTGATTTATATCACAGAGAAACACGCAACTCTGACAAAGCGACTGTGCAACCCCCAAATCAGTCCTGAGAGTCGCACCTGCCAGCACACATGCATTCCCATGCACACCGACAAGCACTGGCTGCGGAGCTGTACAGCCCTCTGAAGAGGCTCTCTCATGGGAACCACGGACAAGGAAGATGGTCCCGGAGGGTGGACAAGCGGCCTGCCCTGTCCAGTTAGGGAGTCTTTGCGCCATTTCTGTCCAAAAGGATTATAATACGTGTGAGAATTGATGGTCACTGGATGTTTTACACTCTCCCCTTTGCAATTTGAAATTTTTATTAATAGGTCTGATTTCTTTTTCCTGTTATACATAGAGTATTATTGAACTTATTATTTACCCACAGGTCAATGAGCCATGAAGAGTCACTTGACATGATTAACATGTTAATATAAATATTGGACTTGGATCGAGCTTTAGTAACTGGGTGAGATTTCATATTGTCTCCCTTTAGGGGGTAATATGTGTGAAAGCTGTGAGTTGATGTTAGGCGGTCAAGGGAGGACGGGCAGCAGTGCTTGGTCCTTCTGTCTGGCACCCCGTATTTCCTTTGAGAGCCACTTGCCCTCGTTGTCAACTGTGTGGTTTGGTTGGGATTGGTACCCTTCTCCCCATCCCACCCTCTCAGCCACAGTAATTGGACACAAGAGGAGACGTGTAAATCCATGCTAGGGTGAGCCTCCGGATTTTCACTAGGAACACTGGAACGCGATCTCTCATCCTTATTGGAAAAACCTATGTGAGGGTGTGCGCTGTGGGACTGCTCTAACGGCTCTTGGTGTCACGGAGGGAGCCGGCCTGAGAGTCAGCCTAGAAGCAGAGCTGAGAGATGGATCCTGGTGACATTTTCCTTTCACCTGTGGTCATTCTGGAGCGCTTTCCCCTCACTTACAGCTATAACAAAGCTTCCCAAGTACTACAGAGCATGTGTGGAAATTCACATGAACACCTCCCTTTAGTGGTCTTGTCATCTCTTCCAAACAGCTATCCTCTGTGGTCACTTCCAACTTGTGTGACCGGAATCTGCACGACCACACTCTTAGGATCTGAGAACCCATAGGGTGATAGAGAACTAGTTCAGGGCCGCCCAGGGTGGAAGAGGTGATTTTTAGGTGATCCATGAATATATTTTCTTTAATAAATAAAATTATTTTAATACATCCTAGTAAAATACAACTAGCATTTTCGTATCAAATTGTGACTTCACAGGTTTTATGCAATGCTTTTACTGAAGGGGAAATTGAAGCGTTGAGAGATTAATGGCTTTTTTAGGGATTGCCCAGATGGTGAATAAAGGATGAGAGATTTTAAGTGTGGAATCAAACTGGAGGGGTTCCTAGAGATCATGAAATCACTTCCCAACACTCACCCACCTCCAGTGTCAGAATTCCCTCCAAAGTGTCTCTCACAAGTGGGCATCCAGCCTCTGCTTGAATACCTCCAAAGATGGGAAGCTTATCACCGTTTGAGATAGCACATTTTGTTAGTAAATTCTCCTTTTTACTGAGCCAAAATCAGCCCCTTGAAATGTCTTTCCATTTGGATCCAGTTCTTCCTTCTGTAGCCACTCCCATCTTCAAATGTGTCAAGACAGTTACTGTTGCTCCCCTCGGATTCTCCCTCAACACATGCATGCGTGCGCACACACACACACCCCAAGTCTCTTTTCATACAATATGGTTTTGAATCTCTCCATCATTTTCCTATCATTCTTTTTTGATTTAATATGCAAATGTCTCTGATGCTATTAAAGCTGTGGGTCTAGCAAGTAGCGACTCTGGCATCTTACTACACTGATGGACAGTGACTGCAGTGTGGTTTGGGGGACTCAATAATATGGGTGAACGTAGTAACCACATTGTTTTTCATGTGAAACCTTCATAAGAATGTATATCAATAATACCTTAATAAAAAATAAAAAAGAATACAACTTACTATATATACTGTGTAAGCTAGAGCTTTCCCACCCTTTGTCCTGGACCTTATGTTTCTGTTAAGGCAGCCTGGAGTCACCAGATCCCATGGTTGACCATTGAGTGACAGTATTCATCATTTTTTACCATCATTCTATTGTCAACTAGCTAAATAACTGAACCTCAGTTCACAACTTGTAATCTACTCTTACACTTTTTCATTCCATCATTTCAGTCTATCGGGATTTTCTTTGGATCTTGACTTTATCAGCCTATTCATTAAATCCAAGAATAATAGAACATGAGGGCTTCCCTTGAAACTTAACAAAAGTAATTTCAGGATATATAAAAATGTAGTGAGTGAAGAAATAATAAATTTACGGAACCTAATATCCAAGAGATTAACGTAGACAATGGATTTAACAGAGATCAATGAGAGATTAAGAGATGTTTAGGAGATTATTCAGCATTTTAAATACAATGTCCTAACCTTGCTTACCTAATGTCTCTGCTGGTCAGTATCAGAGACAGAACACTGAGTTAGTTATATTAGTCAAAGGCCTAACTCAGCATGGAATTTCTTACCAATTTCTCCCTGTGCAGAAATAAACCTATCTTTGGGCCCTGAAGCTAATCCACTAAACTGATTGAAAGAACTGGTTTGGAAGTAAACAGAACTAAGTTTGAATCCTGACCTATGATTTACTAGTTGTATACTCTCTTGAAAGTTGTACAGACTCTCTGAGCCCCAATTAACCAAGGAAACAATGTGGTAACCATATCAGGCTTATTATAAGAATTACACTCTATCTATCCATCTATCTATCTATCTATCTATCTATCTATCTATCTATCTATCTGTCTATATATATATGGCATCTGGCAAATGGTAAGCACTCAATATGCTGTGGCTGTGATTGTTTCTAAATCTATTGACACCACACAAAATAATTTTAAAAATTGAAAATAACAATTAGACCATGAAGGCTGGGGCTGTCCATCATGACTTTGTATACTTTGGTCTGGTAGGTTTCTACACTGGAGTGCTTCAATCAGGATCCTCTGTTAATCTGGGGAAGAAAATTCCTAACATTCTAGGGCCCCTCCATGCTAGTTGGAGCAGAGATATGAGAGGTTCAGAGAACAGCTTTGATGAAGGAGCCAGCAGAAACCAGCTGGAGATGTTTCCTTCACCAACAGGCTAAATACAGGCTAAATGCAGAGGCATCCCTTCCATTAGGCAACTCACTCCATGTGTCACCTAGAGGCATCAAAGTCCTTGTAGACTTGCTATCCAAAGGGCTTTTAAGGAACTAACGAGCTTAGGAGCAAAGAGACAGAAAAGGAGCAGCAGATGGGTTGTTTTGTTTCCCGATGTATTTTTTTTTCAACACTATGATTTGCCATCCTACCCGAACACAGTTTTGAACTTAAAGAGGTATCTGGGTGCATGTGTCCAGGTAGGCACAACCTTCTAAGGATGGAGCTTTCAGATACAGACTGGCTTGCCAGGATTGGGCGAGTGTGTCCTCATGTGATCTGAGGATTATTGTCAGGCAGGAGGGTTTTAAAAATTTAAATCCCAGATTTTTGAAACATACAAAAACACCTGGCTTCCTACCCTGGGAAACTGATGTTTTGGATTGGCTTTCCCCTTTTTTTGAGATTTAAGATCTAGTGTTTTATCTTCATCAACAAAAGAACAATCAATGCCTAGATCTATGGGCCCCACTGTTAGGACTTGCGAGGCTCCAGATTTACCCTCCTGGTGACTCCATGTTTATGCCAGCTCCCCCCCGCCTGCCATTCCTTTAGCAGTAAGTGTGACTTTGTGAGACAGCAGCGTGGACAGACTTCTGCACTTGGAGGTTTGTGGGGTATTTATTCACCTTTATCTCTAGATACTCACAGGGTATGCATGTCTGTGTGTGTGTGTTCTGTTCTTGTTGTGCTTGTTGTGGGGTTTTTTCCATTTGCACAGGGCACATTCAGAGCTCTTCCTCCCTGAGGGGAGGTTACACATTCGTCACTTAATCTGCCTCTCATTTCCTTTGGTTGGGATCCCATAGCCCTTCCTGAAGTATTACCGTTTTTCCATTTCTTCTTTGCTCCCTTTCTTTTAATAACTCTGGGAGACAGGGAGGCACCTTGTAAAGTTAATTTCCTCTGAAGCTTTCAAAGCAAAGGCATCTCTCAGGCCAGACACCACCACCCCTCTCCACCCCTCAGCGAAGACACACACCCGTCCTCGAAGCCTCGGTCACTCTGGGCTGTGCCCGCCGCCCAGGGCTCCCCGCGCCCCAGCTCTGCCCCAGGGGCACAGTGAATTGCTCTGTCTGTGACTCTTTGGTCTGGGTGCAGTGACCCTAGCTGGGAAGAACCTCCCCACTGATTTACTCTGTTCCTTCCTCCCCTTTTTGACTTCCTAACTATGACCCCCTTCCCCCTCACTACTTTCTGCTTCTCTCTGGTACTTTCAGCACTCGAGCTGGCTGCCTGCCTGTCCCAGGGTTGGCGTTTCCTCTTCAAAGGCCTGTGGGCACAGCCGCCCAGCTCTACCAAGTGCGAGAACCCCCGGGCTGCTGTGGCGTTGCCGCCTGCCTGCTTGGTAGGCAAGGCCAGGTTTTTAAACACCCCCTTGGTTTCTGGGGGTGAAGTTTTTCTTGATCCTATTTTATTTATGTTAACGTGATCTGTGGCTTTTGAATGTTTGCTTTTGAATGTTTGTGTTAATGGACTAAGCTGAAAGCGTTTCCTCCTACCGGAGAAAGGGCCCTGCATAGCTGGGGGCCAGGCCGCTCAGCTCAGGCGAAAGTGTCCGGAGAGGAACAAGTCGCCAGCCAAGGCCGCCTGCAGGCTCTGCGGGCAGTTCACCAAGGCCTTCGCGGGCAGCAGCGGGCAGAGCTAGCGTCCCAGGCTGGGCTGTGAAGCCCAAGCGGTTCCTTTGATTAATAGAGAGGGCTGGGCTCAAGACACCTCGATTTTGCAAATATATTTTTTAAGTTGTGCATGTATTAACCATAACTGTGTGATTTTCAACAGCTTTGGTGTCTGATCTTCCTGCCCGCGTTCCTAGCCCTCTGAGTCACTACTGGCAGTATTAAGAACTCCAGAACTTGGTTGGTCCCTGATTCATTTGTTTGAAGGTGATCTGTCACCCGAAGTGTGGCGGAGTGCTAGCTCAACCTGTTCATGTGCTTCCCGTGTATTTCCTTTCTCTTGTCTTTTCCTGGCGTCTAAGGGCTCTTCAGATGGAAACAAAAACAAAGAGCCAAGGGCTCCCCTAAATCTTCCCGTTTGCAGTGACTGGAGAGCAGTACCAGACGGAGAGAGGGTGGCAGGAGAGGGGCCCGTGGGGGGGGAGGACCGTGTGCAGGGAATGGGGCCCTCAGATCCGGCATGAGGACCCAGGGGAAGGAGAAGAGATTCAGTGAGGGCTCCTCAAGGGTGGACCCCTACCTCCCACCACCACCCACCCAGAGCCCGAGTAGCCCTGGAAGCCCGGGAGCCCTCGAGTCAGAAGTCGGGGACTTCTCTGGACAATCTGTGTGAGGATGTGAGCATGATAAGGAACGCCTCTCTCTCCAAACAAATTGGACCTGAACCCAACTAGCTGGAGGCTTTTCTACAAGCTGGGCCACATGGAGGATCTACCAGGAATGTTGCCTAAGTCATTAACCACCTTAAATGAAGGGGCTGGCTCTTGCTGAAGACTATAGGAAGCTGCAGCAGAGAAGAACTGATGTGGGGCTCCATGGAAGACAGACATTACGGTTCTTGAGGCAAAATATTCAAGGGTTCCTTCATTTAAAATAGAAGTTCAATGTTGATGACCTTCTCTGTTCAATCTGTACCCTCCCCCTGGGCAACGTCTCCCAACTCCTTGGCTCGACCATTGGTAATTCCACACTCTGAGTCTCTCTCCTGAGATCAGACAAGACACCTACCTGCTTACCTGACATGAGAAAAACACACGCACACACTGAGCCTCAGAGCTAACATGTCCTTTTCTCCACCGCCCTGAACCAGCCCCTCCTGGGCTACCCATTGCCATCACCACTCATCCACTCGCTCATGCCAGAGGTGTCAGTCATCCTCATCTCTTTCCTTTCCTATCCCCTCCCACCACCTGTTCCTGTTCTTTCTACCTCCTAAATATCCTTTTTCCTGACCCCCATTTCTTCATTGCTTTGGCCACCAAACCAGTCCAGACCACTGTCTTTCCTCACCGAGCTACTTCACTGGGCCTCCAACTGGACTCTAGGCCCTGTTCTTACTTCCTCGTGGCCCGTTGGCTGCATGCCAATCAGAATAGTATATCTAAAATATAATCTGACCGTGTTTCTTGCCTGCCCAAAACCATTGAGTAACTTTCTACTGCTTCTCAGATAAAGTCCAAAGTCCAATTTCAGCCTTGTTTACCCCTCCCAGTTTCATCTATTACCAGGAGGAAGACCTTGTCTTTCCACTTCATTGCTGTCCCCCCCACACTTAGCACAATGTCTAGCACAAGGTTGCTCTCTGTGAATAGTGGCTGCACGGAAGAATGAATGAATAAATGAGTACACAGGATTTCTACACATTCAAGGATAGCCAAGGAGAATGTCGAATGAGTGAAGGCCCATATGAAACCTCTCAGGATAATTATTCTAAGACCTAAATAAACATTTGATCCCAGGGCTGGAATAGTGGAAAGTACCTGAGTAAGCATTGCACAAAATACAAAGAATAGGACGATCTCCATTATTTTGCCCCAAAAGCCTGCTGTTTGCCAGACTGTCTGTGGTCACTGTGAGAACTGGGCAGGTTTTTAAAGGAAAGAGAAGAAATGACAATTGGGAAGTTTACTGTAGGGGATAGTTTTGTTTGTCTTATTTTCGGCTGACTGGCATCTGTCTCACTTCCTAACAATATCCCAATTTCCTTTTAAAGAAGGATCTTTTTCCTGTTGAATTCATTCTGTTGGGACTGAAATTAAGAGCCTCCCTTCACCTGAGACCCAGTTTGGTTGTCACACAAGCTGCATGCTACCTAAAGTTTTATGTACTTAATAAGTTAAGGATGGGCTGCAAATTGGGTTCGCATTTCCTAGTGGTCAATGCAAAATGGACATGGTCAAGTACAGGATTAAAGTGATAGTCTTAGTTTTCCCAAGTAATGAGAGGAAAAAAACTACTTAGTGAATATGAATACATGCATGTACATAACACTTATGTTTATACGTGTGTGTGTGTGTGTGTGTGTGTGTGTGTGTGTGTGTGTGTAGCTGAGAAGAAAAGAATCCTACAGTCCCGTAGACTTGAGAGCTGACTCCTAATGTCAGCTGAATCATGGTCCTTTTCTAAGGCAGCAGTAGTTTTCTTCTTCCCTATAAATTACTTTGAGTCACTTGGTCCCCTTAAATGTTGTCCCCCGTCCCCAGAGGGATGCCTGTCCCTTCTCTCAAAGCCACAAGCCTGGGGGAGAATGCCACTTTGCACACGTCATTCTTCATTATTTTGGAACTTCCTAAAGCTACTGTCATGTGACTCCAAGTTCAACCATAATCGCCCTGGATGTGGTTTTGTTTCCACAATGATGTGTGTCAGCAACCACAGAGTGAGCTTCTTGTATTTTTGTATCAATATGATACCCGTTGTTTATTTGTTCCTCAGAGGTTTCACTTTCGCTTATGTAAGGGGCTATGGCATTTTTTGGTCCTTACCTCATGCTGGGATCTCCTTTTCCTTTGTACTTCCTGATGCAACATATTTTTGACTCCCTACTCCTTTGGGTCTCTTAGACCCCATGCTCGGGAGTGGGTGGGAGCCAGCTTACATGACGACTCCTCCACCTGTCCCCACACCACAGCTGCCTGGGTTTGTCACCAAGTCTTTTGGCATCCCTCAGAAAGCACATTGGTGTAAAACTACAGCAGCTAACCCAAAGCAGTGGGTTTAGATGGGCCTGGTGGACTCCAGGCTCCACTTCTGGGCTGGCCAATAGGCCAGGTAGAGTCTCCTGAACTTGAGCCATATTGACTCTGTTCCTAGAGTGGTCTGTTCCCTATGTGTACCTCTGTCCAAGCCTACACTATAGAAACATCTTGAAGTACACACAAGTCTCAAAGTATGACCATTCCTTGGCTTGGGGCTCATTTTCCTGAACTCCTCCATATTCTTATATACAACTGTCTACTTAGATGTCTGATGGGCAATTCAAGCTTAACGTGCCCAGTACAGAACTCTTGTTTCATGTCCCACCCTATCCCTACCCAAGTGTTACTCTACTCTTCTCCATGGAAAATGGCACCGCTATTCACCCCGTTGCTCAATCCAAAAATTTAGGAATGCTTGAGCCTACCTTCCCTTGACTTCACTTCACCTTTTACATCTACTTCAAATGCCCTGTTCCTACTTTCAAAATATATCTAAATCCATTTACTTTGCTCCATAGTCACAGCTGTCACCCTAGTCCCAGCGCTATCATCGTTTGCCAGGATAACTGGGACCACTAACTGGGCTCCTTGCTTCCATTCTTACCCCGCTACAGTCCATCACCGCACAGCAGCCCGGGTGGGAGGACACATGGCTCCTGCGCTTGACACCCTCCAATGACTTCCTGCTGCTCTCAGGAAAAAAAAATCCATTGCTCCTGCCCACCTCTCAGATCACATCTTACACCCTCTCATGGTCACTCGCGGAGCTCCAGACACAGGGCTTCTCGCCTGTCCTCAAAAATGTCAAGTGTTTTTCCTCACTTATTACTTTGCACCTTCACCTGGAATGTTTTCACTTGACTTCTTATCACTGAGGTCTCACTTCTTCAGTGAAATCCTATACCCAATATATCTATGAAATAACATTTTTACTTCCTTCATAGCACTTCTTACAATCTGAAAATATCCTGAGTAATAATTTGTTCACTTGCTTATTGTCTTCTTTCTTTGTCCTTAATTCTGGAAACATTTTAGCCATTTTCTCTAAATACTGCCTTTCTCTCATTGTATTTTTTCTTCCTGACCCCCTTAACATTTCATGTTTCGCATTTCTTTGCTTTTCCTTTTGTGCTGTATCCTGGGTAATTTCCTCAGACTTATCTTCCTGCTCCCTTATTCTTTCTTTATCTGTAGGTACTCTAACTTTTATTTATTCACTGTGTTTCTAGTTTTAATAATTATGTATTTTCTTATTTCTAGAAATAGCATTTGGTTCTCTCTCAATTCTGCCTGGTCTTTTTAGATTGTATTTATTTATTTTTCATGTATTTGTTTCCCCTTTTTATTTCTTTAAACATTTTAAACAATTTATATTCCGTCTATGTTAATTGTTATATATAATGTCCAATTCTGTCTGTTGCGGTTTCCACTGTTTTTGACCCTTGGTAGCTTGTTTCCTTAGTACGGTGTGTCATTTTAGATTGCGATCTCCTGTTCAGTGGGGCTTTATCTGTCAGACACCTGTGAGGCCTAGCTGGCTGTCCCTTCAGACAAGATCTGCTTTTGCCAGGTGCCCTTGGATGCTACTAACCTGGGACTGATTTAAATTCATTTTTCAGCTGAAGTTTCCCAGACCAGGTCGATAGCATAACTTCAAGCCTCAAACCTATATGAGAGGAAGTCTGTGATTTTAACATTACATGAATCCAGGCCAAGACAGACAAGTTTTCTCATTTTTCTTCATCCCAGATAGGCAAATTTTTCCTAGTTTACCCTTTCACTTAGAACATATCCCTTTGTGAGTCTCACTTCAATGCAAAATTCTCGGTTCCAGCTCTCCATCTTTTGAGGACACTGAGCATTGCCTTTTGTCCTCCAAAAAGCCCCTAAAACCAAGCCTCAAAGTCACTGAGATAGACTTCCTACAAATCATGAAGCTATAAGCTTCAGAGGCAGTTTACCACTTTGAATTCCAGTCCCTCTGTGTGTGCGTATGTGTCTGTGCTGTGTGTCCCCATGATGATTTCCCTAATTTACATGACAGTCTATGTAGTCAAACATATATTTCTCATATTTTATCTAGAATATCCAGATGTTCTGTCTGCCTTCTGGCTAGAAACACAATATTCCCTGCCTTCTATGAGCATGTGATATAGTTCTGGGAGACAGAAACATCCATTCATCCAACCATCAACATTTATTGGTTTTCTGTGCCAGACACTAATAACCAGGTACCCCTAAAAATGTGCTGAGAGGCATGTCTACAGTGATATGAGGATAAAGACATAAAAGACACCATTTCTGATGGAGCATCTGGAAAGGCTTTGCCGATAAAAAGGTGTTGGAGCTGGAAAATAATAATCATACGTAACTTTTATCTGGCACTTACTCTGGACTGGGCACTGTGGCAATTATTTCACATGTATGGTCACCTTATCCTTACAACAAAGCATAAAATTGGTACTGTTCTTAGGAGCTTGATTTTAGAACTGAGGCACAGAGAACTTGAGTAATTTTCCCAGTCATACAGAAAGTAACCGGCAGTGCCTGGATAAGAATTCAGTCTGAGTTCTGATCTAAAGCTTTTAACTATTATACTATATTGTGCTTGAACAGACAGGGATTAGGGGAGGGCATTCCATCCACACATCGAAGAAAATAATGCCTACTTCCCAGACTATTGTGAGGATTATCTGATATGGTAATGAAAACCACATGGTAAGCACTCCATAAATTCCTTTCTTTCGTCTTTAACCTTGTAGCACCAACTTGTCCATAAATTCCTTTAGGGATGGGGCCATGCTGTATGTGAAGATAGCCTTTCCCTCGCAGAATCTAGTATTGATTAGTGATTAACCCCTTGACTGATTCATTGATTGAATTACTATGTGACTTAGGTAGTACTTTTGGCATTTAGATTTGTATTGCAGTTCAGCTCACAAAGCACTTTTACATCCATCAGCTCAATTTATCAGCATGTCAATTCTTAAAGAGAGATGGAGCAGACATCTGGATTTAGTGATAAATATGAATTTTACTTCAGTGGGAATAGCTCAGTCTTGGGAGAAGCATGAACCATGTGCAAATGGATGAGAACGAACCAGAAGAGAAGACTCTGGGCAGCCTAAGGAAGGAGGTGACGGCAAGAGGCCAAGTTCTATTCCTAAATGAGCTCTTTAGTTCCGACCCTGTCACCAGCCATCTGTGAAAGCCTGGACGAGGTGTTCTTCTCTTTGAGGCTTACCCACCTCATGATCGAGCCATCACTAAAGGCTTGAATGTAGATTTCCCTTCACGTGGCACCTGTCACGTTTTATCATTGGTGTTCCTCTTCAGACTGCAAAGAGAGCTCTGTGACAGCAGGCTCCTTATTCATTCACTTGTTATAACTCCAGCATCCTCCACATCTGTAACTTCCAGCACCCTGGCACATAAAGGTGACCAATTATCTAGTAAATAAATGATGAATGAATCATTTGGGTAAAAAGAGGAAAGAAGAATGAACCAACACGAACATTATAGACTCATATCTAAAATACTAAGAGAGGAAGCAAACAGGAAATAATGAGAAGGCTGAGCCAGAGAACCAGTCCACCTTAATGGCTCATCCAATGAGCCGGGTATGGTCATGTCTGTGTATGAAGCACTTTAAAAGTCACTATTCCCTAGTGACTTTAATGGCAGCCTGTCATTTCCATTTGTTGAGCCCAACCTTATTTCAAAGGCAGCATAAACACCGACTTTAGCCCTGGCCTTGCCCAAAGCACCACAGATTCCAGCTAGCTGAGAAAGATGGATTAGTAGAATGTATGTCAGTGAGATTTTACACCAGTGAAGGATTGCATAGCACTTTGTGAAGATGGCCCTAATCAGCTTTCATCTACAAAATAAGCCTCCATTCCTTTGGGATCCCCTTTCTCTCTCTTCAAAGACCTACTTCAAAGTCCAGCCCCTGTGTTGGCCAGAACATCTACACGCATGTCTGGGCTTGCTTCGGGAGGCAGCCTGCCCTTCCTCCTCACCCTGTATTTCCCTTTCCTTCTCCCTTGCCTAGCTTCTACTTCAGCAAACCTTCCACAATCCAAGAAGCCACAGGCCACCAGAAAACAGTTCTTTCCTTTGTCTGGAGCATAGCAATAGAGAGTTAGAATTGGCCCAAGGAACAGTATGATTAGATCAGCAAATCAACCCAAGACCCAGAGAAACAAGATGTGCTTACCCACCATTACAAAGGGATGTCATGGTTCTTGCCACTTGGTTGGGTGACCTACATTTAAACCTTTCAGATCCTGGGTGCAGGTAGAGTCTTTGGGACAAGTGGATGGGAATCTACATGCACGCCCCAGGCGGAGCCAGCTACCAGCTGGACTTCATCTCACGTCTAAAGCGTCTCCTCACCCAACTATGAAAATGACCTAATTGTGTACAGACAACGTCAATTGTACAGGGAAAATAATACAGTAATGCAAATACTCAAACCAGATTGGAAAAGCAAAGCAAGAAGGAGCCAGAAAACATTAGATCATTCAAATTGTAACCTGGCCAAGACAGCATCTGGGCGTGCATCCTCTGCCCAGCTTTTCACATACCGTCCCTAATGCTTCTTTGCATTTATAGAATAATGGCTTGGTATTTGCACAAAACCCTCTGTGTGGGTGCATTCTAACACAGCGCCCCTTCAGAAGGGTCAGGGAATTCTCCAGTGGAATGCTTTAATAAGCGTCCAGGTCAAACAGGGCCCTTCTCTCTCTAAAGGGAGGGGTGGAGGAGTGTGTACCTTTGGCCAGCTTATGTGTTTTAATTGTGTGACCAAGCCGAGCTGTGCTCATTTTCCTTCCTAACTGGGTCATTTTCACTCTAGTTCTGAAAACAGAAAACAATTTATTTAAAAAAATAAGAGGCTTCCTGATTGAAACTTGGTCCCCTCTTTGGATTTGGACAAGAAGTGGGGGGCACTATCTTAAGCTGGTTCAAATTCTCCTGAATGTCTAAGGAGCAATGTGGGCTCTCCTGGCACAATCTTATTTGTGTGTCTCATTCAGTGGTCCGCACCCCCTTCTCTGGGGAAATCACTCCTGGACAGGCTCTCGAGTCTGACACCCTGGGCAGAACGGGCTCTGCCACTGCAGGATCTTGGACAGGACAGACCAACTCTTCAAGCTTTGGGTCTCTCATGAGTTAAAAGAGAAGACTACTATGATTTGCTTCCTGGGTTTGTGAGGATGAACTATCATAAAGAGCTTCTCAGAGCGCCTGGCACTTACTAAGTATTCCAGAAATAGTAGATTTTCTTGTATCACCACTCGGCTGTCCCTCAACCTTAAACCGCTGGGTATCAAGTCCAGTGAGGAAGCCGCGGAAGAACATTTCCTCCAGGTTTAGCATCTGGTTCTAACAAGTTTCTCTGGTTCCTGAATGTGAAACATGGAGAATGGCATTTACCAGGTGAAATTATTTCCCCCTTCAGCTAGTGAGGGCTGGACCTTCCGCTACAAGAACGAGAGCAAACCACTGCCCGACCCCAGTTGCCAAGCTGCTTCGGGGTGTCTTCATTTCAGGGGCGTCCCATCTGTCAGGGCGTAGGAAGCCCTAAAAAGCTGGAGGTCCGGGCAGGAGGGAGACGTGGGGCGGGCAGTGGAGATGGGGGAAGCTGGCACCGCATGCAGACAAACCGCCCTTACCTGCATCACTCAGCGCGGACGCCTCCAAACCCAGTCTGTGCCCTGGGGGCGCCCCGTCTGATCCAGGAGGGGGACACCATGCAGGTCGCATAGGGGCAGGTAGGTGCCTCAGCGCCCAAGAGCTGGAAGCCTCGTAAGCAGAATCCAAGAAAAAAGTCCTGCATTCAAATCCCTCCACTCCTCCAACTGGAGGTTTTCGGTTGTAAAATACAGCGGACACCACAATACGGCCCTGGGAGGGTCGTGGGGAGGATAAAATGGGTGGGGGCGCGGTGCCGGCCGAGTCCCTGCGCAGGAGAGGCCGGGCCGGGAGGCCAGCAGCCCGCTTACCGCAGCCACATGCGGTCCCGGGGTCGGCTCGCGCCCGGCCACCGGCGGCGACTTGGCCGGGCTTCGCGCTCCGAGCAGCTCTCGGGTCCCACAAGGCCGAGAGAGCTCTCGCCGGTGACTGGCGCTCCGCGATGGGCAGTGGCCATTGTCTCCCATGAGCGCCGGACTGGCGGCTCACCGGTCACCGAATTGGGGCCTTGCTTAGTCACAAGTCTTGCGACCCAGTTTCTTTTATAAAACTATTACCCTGCAAAGAAGAGACAAGACAAGATTTAAAAGAACCCAAGTTTGTGTTTTATTTGTTACCATGGAATTTGGGTCAACTGTATACAGATGTAATTTTTGGTTTTTAGGGGCTTTTTTCTTAATTAAAAAACTTTCAAGCTGTGTACTGCAGTGGACAAAGATTACACCGTGTTTGTGTTTCAATGTTGCTATGGAAGTGCATATGGTTTTATTTGGTGGAAACTTCCAGATAAATTGAAGGAAGTCATATGTATGCATGACAAACAAACAGGAAGTTTCAGAAAACAGGCCTTCCGACAAATATTGCAATTAAGAGGGCTCTTGGGAATAACTTAAAGTCTGGCACATGGGTGCACAGGGTGCCACTCCACCTGCCAGCATCCTAACCCAACAGGCAGAGGAGTTCAGAGTCAGAGAGTCAAGAGTTTAACCAATTCTGCCACTGACCAGCCAGGTGACCTTGGGTGAGTTATTGGGCCATGGCAGACCTTTGCTTTCCTGTCTCTGAAACAGGGGCAATTACCCTACCATGTACTGTTGTTGTTAGGAGGAAACAAGACAGCAGGTCTTGAGCACCATACATAGTAAATGTTCAATAAATGGTAGCCATTGTTCTGGAGTGATGACAGCAGTCACAGTTATGCTCCAAGGATGTGGGCTCAGTCATCAAACTATTTTTTGGGACTTGAGGCTTGGAGCACGTTGGAAAGGCCACAGGTGTTTGGTTTCATGGACAGTTGTCATCGGACTGTACAATTGCTGAAAAGTGTAGATGTTGGCTGTCAAGGGAATTGAAAGATTGTCCACTGCAAACAACGAGGGTGCCAAGTCTGGGCAACTGGTAACAGTTGCCAGGTGGGGCAGCATCTGGCTCTGATCCCCCAGCACCATGCTGCCAGCAGTGGTCAACATAGGCTCCAGCACCACTGAGAGGACAGAAGACCCATCTCCAAAGTGCTCACACCTGCTACCCACTCTCAATGCAACACTTGTGGAGAGCTGGGTAATTGTTATATTTGTAACATTTTTAAACCTTCATTTAAATTTTCAAGGTAATTCATGCAGATTGAAATCTGCCATGGAAGTACTCTGCATACTTTTTTTTTTTGTATGGCTTGCATTCTGAAAGATGCATGCCCTGTTGGAATGCTGTCTGCTCCACCCTGCCCCCAGCTCCCCTCTCCAATGCACACACTAGAGGTTGGCAAAGCATGCTGAGAGCTTGTGCTAACCTTATCAAGTTACTGGGTCTATCTGGGCCTCTGTTTTCTGATCTTGGAAAATGTAGGTGCTGGGTTAGGTGATTTGTGAGCTCCTAGACTTAAACTGCTGTGATTGTGCATCCTTCATCTACTTGAATAGAATACAAGAGATCTCTTTCAGCGTCGCACACTGTTGCTATTCTAACCCACACTAGGGAACAGTGAGGAAGCAAGTTTGTGTCCTCCCTCCACCTGGTGTTCTAGTTTTTCTCAGCCCCCAGAAAGAAGCATCTAAAATACTCCTTCTCACCCATGCTTGTCCGGGGCCTGAGCTCCTTCCTCGCTCCAACCCCAGGCCTCTATAATCCCGCAAACTCTTTCTCACCCTGCCAGGGTGTGAGTAGAGCTGACTGAATGAACTTTTGTCTTTGTGTCTGCTTTCTCAACACCTTGTGACTTAAGTCACTGTTTAAAAATCCATAAATAGTGAAAAAGGAGAGGGGGAACCTAATCGATTTTGTCTTTAAACTACAAGCCATATAGCTTTGTCATCATTCTGTGTATGATTCAATTCAAGTTGTTTTTTCTGCAACATTAAGATCACTCATTCAATCTACATTAATAGAATGGTAAGTTGTGTATTTAGATGGGACATATGTTGTATAAATCTCTTTCTATATACATATTACTACTAGAACCTTAAACTTAAAAAAAATGTCTGCCTCGAATGGCTAATGGTACAAGTCACCTCATTAGTGCAATATCCTCTTATTTTGAGGGCATTGGCATGTTTAGCTGGCTAATGATGTTAACTGTGTGTCTACCGTTCAGATGACTATTGACTTTCAACGCCCTTCACTTTTCCCCTTCTTCCTGGCCCCAACTGTTTTGATCTTGGTTTACACATTGGCTAAGGCATGCGAATGAAAGCTCGCCAGCTCCGCACCTAGTCATGTCATGAACCAGCTGTGTGGTCCTGGACAAGCCTTTTACCCTTTATTTGAAATGTGAAGGACTCATCCCTGGGCCATCTCCTAGATACCTTCTGGCCTAACAGTCAAAGATTCTGCCATCCTTGTACCTGGAGAGGTTGTCTGCTGCCAGCTACTGTTGACTCTCGGAACTTCTATTCCCATGAAGCTGATTTTTTAAAAACTACCAGCCCTAAAAAACCTTGGTCCTGGCACTCTGTACTGTTCTTCCTGGAATCCAGGGTGAAGCTTTTGCTCAGGCTTGAGTTCAAAACCCCAGAGTCAGTAAGAACCTCCTCGTACTTCAAGATTAACTCAAGAATGATAGCCCTTGCCGGGGTAGGTAGATCACATTTCCTGTGTATTTGCTCTGCTACCCGATGTTTGCTTATTTTCTGTTCAGTCATTCAGGGTGAGCATTCCATTTGTCTGCCCTCTTCAGATTCCAGCCAGTTGAGCTTGTGGGCCCCTGTGAAAACCTTCCCTATTGGCATTTCTTATCACTAATCTCTTTTTAGAGAAGTTTCCAGGAAGGAAGGTGATACAATTTTGTGGAATACAGCCAGACAGAGGTAAGCAGTTACCGAGGAGTGGCCTCTGCCTTGGCAGACCCGCCCCGGTCCCTGACTGGCTATGGGAGTATATGCCCCCCCACTCCCTGCACCCTTTCCTTTTGTCTGCACTGGTGTACAGCACCTTCCAACAGGGGCCAGACTGAAAAGTCACTAGACAGTAACACACCTTATGTGGTACCTGACTACTCATCAAAGACAATGTTCATAAAGCATTTATATGCAATAATATTCTTCTTGGACTTGAGATGAGGTCTGTTTTTAACTTTTACCATAAGTTCTTTACTTTTCTTGTGTTTATTCTTTCCTCCATTTCTCTCCTTCCACATCCTAAGTAAAAGCCAGGGGGTGATTTTTGCATTATCTTGGGTTTTCTGTGACTTTTTTTTTTTGCTGCTAAAATAACTAAATGAGCTCATGACCACTTTGAAGGGATACTCAGCAGCCTATAATTATTTATCACAGATTGGCAGGTAGATAGAGAGGAGGTCTTCTGAGGCCCATGCGACAAAGCCTCCCAGGAAGAGGCCCACGTGAGAACATGGAATGCAGTAGGCCAAAGCGAGAAGCACAGTATTATTCGGGTAAAGCAAGAGTCCGCCGAAGGGCACATCCTTTGCCTCCCCCTCTTCTGGGCCCGGCGCAGGCGGCATGTGGTGCTCGGGAAAGGCCTTTCTGGAAGGGCAGACCACAAGAAGGCAGCTCTGACTGTTGCCGCCCGAGCCTTGGTGACTGGCCCCACACGAACGTGCGGACTGGTTTTGCTGCTTAATAACTCATGTCTGGAAATAGATACTCATGTCCCTGCCAGACTAGGGATGGCAGTGAGGTTGAGGATTGATTGTCATCTGGGATTTCAAATTCATAAGTGGGCAACACAAGCTGGATGGTGTGTCTGACTTTGCCCTGTGCATGGTACCTTGTTCCTGCCTTGTATAATACAATTCCTTTCCCAAACAGGCATTTTGTCCTCGTCTTAGGGCTCAAGAGAACAGACAAACAGATGGAATACATTAGCTTTTCTTAGGCCCTTTGCTAATACTAGTTAAAGCTGTTTTGCTCTTTCCTTGGAAGTAGTTTTGACTCCACTTTAAAAGTAACGGTTGGGAAGGGAATGCAAACCAGTGCTTTGTCGTGATTCCTTGTGTTCAGGGAATTTGAGCTTTGAGTTCCCTGGCTGGGTGAATGAGGCCTCAGAATGCATGTCTTACTGGGCTATGGCTACAAAGATGCTGGTTAGAAAGGAAACCTGCGGCTCCTTTCTCCCCTCTCTCTTCCCACTCCAACATTACTTTCTCCACAAATCTCCACCCAGGGCTGCTGCTTTTCATCATTAGATACATCTGGAGGTGAATTTCAACTATCTGTGGACTTGTTAAGGCATTTTCAAAGCTTTTGAAAGGAATTCAGGCATTGTGAGGGTGCAATTGAGACTGTGTGTATGACATGCAAGACCTCCAGAGAGCAGGGATGGACTCGGCAGCAGCAGGAAGGGCCTTAAATGGTTCGAAGATCCTGCCAAGCATCGCCTGAGATCCGGTGGCACAGATGAACCTCAGCAGCATAATGGCGAATGAAATGAGCCAGGCACGAGAGTATGGGCAGTGTGATTCTTTTCATTAAACATCACAAACAGGCAGACCTTATCTAGTCTGTTAAGAAATCTGAAGAGTGGTTATCCTTGGTGAGGGGATGGATAGTTTCTGGAAAGGAGGAAGAGAGGGATTTTAGGGGAACTGGTGATGTTCTGTTTCTTCATCAGCGTACTGGTTATGCAAATGTGTTCAGTTTATGAAAATTTATACAGCTGTAGACTTAGAGTATATGCACTTTTCTGTATGTGTATTATATTTGAATAAAAAATAATTTACTGAAAGGAATTCTATGTACAATGGTACATAGGATATGGATCTATCCCCTAGGTATATAGTTAAATGGGAATAGCACAAGAAACAGAACAGTATTTAGAATATGCTATTGTGTAAAAATATACATAGGTGTGTAACTATATATGCATAGAACATCTCTGAAAAGATACTAGGGAAAATGTTGTCCCCAGGTGTCTGGAGACGGAGGTAGGAGGAAAACTTGCTTTTTACTCAATGTCTTTTTGTGCCTTTTGAATGTTGAATCATGTGCACAAATATTTTAGTCAATAAAATTATTCATTATAACATTAAATCAAGAAGACATTGGCTAAATGAAATAAGCCACAGAAGAACATATCCTGTATGACTCCACTTGTATGGAATACCTGCAGTAATCTGATAGAGACCTAGCTGCACCCCTTACTGCACCCCCTCTCAGCATGAAGCAGCCAGAGCAGTCATCACCCCCTTTCCCTAGCAGCAGCTAAAGTCTCTATCTGGAGAAGAGAGAATGAGACAGGGACCATGGGCTTAGATCAACTCTGAGAGACATCCTACTTCCTCCCCTCATGCCTCTCATCATTTTCTGCTTTCTCCTACTCTTCGCTCCCTGCCTAATTAATCTTCTAAAAACCCTCATTCAAACTCAAATTTCAAAAATCACTAACCAAACAATCAATCAGTTAATTATGCAGGAGTACCACTGCCTTCCAACGGAAGAAAGATCCTGCCAGCAGACAATGCAGTGCTGACAGAAGCCCGAGCCATCAGCCGTACTTTGCCCCTCTTCCCGCATGAAGCAGCCAGATGATCCAACACTTCGCCCCCCTTCCCTACACCTCACATAAGAAATAAAACAAAATGCTGGAATGTTAGGTTCCCTTTAACACACAACCTTGAACTGCCGCTGCACCCGAGTGTAGCAAAACACCCTATTGTCTGCAACAGTTTCTGTTTCTCAGAAGTCCCAAGGCCACCATCCTGCTCACCAAGGCCCTAAATTCCTATATAAGCAGCTCCCCACTTGCTGCCACTGCTGCTCTCTCTCTTTCGAGACAGGCACTCTGCCTGTTTGTCTTATAGGGAATAAAACCACGCTGATGGAGTTCTCGTGCCCTTCTTTACGAGCGAGTGAGCTGGGTAGCTAAAAGAACCCTTTCATAATCAGACTCATAGAGGTGGGAAACAGAACAGTGGTTGCCAGAAGCTGAAGGTATAAGGGGTGGGGGAGATTTTGTTAAATGGGTGCAGAGTTTCAGCTTGGGAGGATGAAAAAATGTTCTGGAGATGGATGGCGGTGGGCATTACACAACAGTGTGAACCTACATAATGCCACTGGACTGTACACTTAAAAATATTTAAAACAGTAAGTTTTATATATATTTTGTCACAATAAAATTAGAGAAAAACATGTTAATTAAGACTAAACAGTCATTTTAAGATTCAGGTAACTTTATAGGTCCTGGCTCTGTTATTTGCAAGCTGTGTGATCTTAGGAAGTTACTTAACCTCCCTGTGTCTCCACCTCATTTCCTCATCTATAAAGTACGATAGTATTAGTACCTAATTTATGGGGTTGTAATAATTAAATGAAAGAATGCATGTAAAAAGAATAGTCCTTGGAATGTAAATGCTTAAGAAATGTTAATTATCATTATTATCATTTTTGTAGAATTCTATGTATAATACCATCCCATTTATATTTTGTGGAAAGAACTTGTGTGTGTACGCACTCATGCATCCATCACAGATTTATCACATACCTTCTGTGTGCCAGAGATTGTGGTAAAGGTAGACAGTGGTGAGCAGGGAGTGTTGGGGTAGAGAATGGTGTGCTGGTGGGATTTCTGTGTAAATAGAGAGGTCACAGAAGACGTCTCTGAGTCGGTGACAATTTTGAGTAGATAGTAGCAGAATATTGAAGGAGCCAGCGATGCAAAGACTAGAAGAGCTTTCCTGGCAAAAGAAGTAGACTGATGCCAGATCCCACTGAAGGACCATGGTGAGTGAATAAGGAGAGAAATCTGAGAAGAGGTTGGAGTGTACATAGAAAATTCTAGAAAGATAGGGAAGAAACGGTTAAGAGTTTCTGCTGGTAAGTGGGACTCAGGGAGGTCTGGGGAGAAAGGTTTGGAGTGAAGAAAAGGAATTTTACTTTTCACCTCATTTCCTCCTACACTGTTTGAGTTATTTGCCATAAACATATAGCTTATTATTTTTTTAAAAGCTAGTTAAAAAATTGAAGAATTTTAATGATTAATCATAAGAAATCTAATAACCTTTTCTTCTTTCGAGAATCACCTTGTCTCAATGCTCCAGTTACTTTTCATGAAATGGGAGAGTAATATAATTTATATCTTCTCCTTGGTCTGAAAATAGAACAGACATGACCTTCCCCTCCTATCTTTTCAGCCATCTTTCTGAACCGGCAACGCCTCGTTTCAGTTCCCGTCTGTGAAACCCCTGAATCATCTCTTCACTAGGACTACTTTCACTTTTTTTAAAAAGGCTCTTCAAATTCATGTATGATCCTTACCTTGCTGTCCCTGCAATGACAGACACACACAGACAGGTGCTCGGCCTGTCCCACTGTCGCAGGAGAGGAGAGGGGAGGGCCGAGGGGCTGAGGAGGAGGACGGGGTAAAGCTCTGGGGGTAGGAGCACACGCCTGAGGCGCTGCAGGGCTGTAGGCTCACCTTCTCTGCGTCTTGCTCCAGCCGGTGCCGGGTGCCTTCTCCCAGTGGGGCAGGAGTGAGTTTCCCTAAAGAATGTGTTGAAAGGCTGTGAGAAGTTTGCCTTGTCCAAAGAGAATTCCAGCAGTGGTAAGACCTTTGAGTCAAGACAACTGGTGATGTGGTCGAGGACAGATCTCAAAACCAACTCCGAGGCAGTATGGATGGGGGTTTTGATCTGGAAATCTCCTGGCATGTTCAATTCTCTACAATGAGCTGGGGTCAGAAAGGAGGAAAATAACATTTGATGCATTCCTGGGCTCCCTAGCCGGTACTTACATTGCCTGCAGGGCAGCAGGAGACACAAGATGAGTAACAGCAATTTTGAACCTCGTACTGGGCTATTAGTATGTCCAATGCATGCTCCAAATGTCCCTTTTGTGTCCCCTGTGTTTATTCCCTGGACATTTTGATACCTGTTTCCATCTTGGAAGAAGTACTGTAGTCGAAACTTTGTCTTTGGCATCTGGCCAGATGTAATGCCTGAGTTTCTTCTCTTCCAAGCCTTGCCACTTCCCTCCCCATTGTGTGAATGCCATGTCCTATGCCCTCCTTGTCCAGACAACCCTACCCCCTGCAGTGGACATTTTCCTGTCAGCTTGGACCCACACAGTCCCGTCCCAGGAAGACTTCCTCTCTCCCCCATCACTTTGTGTTTAGAAAACGTACTCTGGGCAAACTATGAGCAATAATAAACTAGTATTTACTGGCTGCTGAATATGTGTCAGGCAGTATTCTAAGTCCTTTACAGGATTAACTCTTTAATCCTCATCACACGTTTCTGAAGTGGGCGTGGTTATTGTCCCTGTCTGGAGATGAGAGAACCGGAGCACAGAGACGTGACCCCCACGCTCTCCGTTCTGCCAGGGTCGTTGCCCTGGGAGCCGGTCAGCCCTTCCCTGTGCGTTTAGGTGGCCCCTGCCGCAGGGGCCTGGCTCTCGGTGAGCAACTCCTCATCTACTTTCACATCCTGAGCGAAACAATGTGTCCCCGGATTCCTCCTGCCAGCTTCATCTGTGAAGCGTGTGGGCCGATGTTTGAATAAGAATGACTACAGGGGAAAGCGATTTTATGAACTTCAGACTGTGAACTCAAGGAAGAGAGTGAGTCAGGCCTCCACATTCCTGACATACCTCAGGAGGCTCAGTGACCTCAGACAATAAGAACCTGAGGCAGAGCTCTCTGGATGTCCCTGGGAGGCCCCCCCAGGGAGGAACAGAGAGCGGATGCTCTGCACCGGGTTCATGAGTGCCCTGGGTGGGGTCAGAGCGGCCCGCCGCGGCCAGCAGTGCCTCCCCACTTCAGCCCACGCTGTGCCCTCTGCCTGGAGCGTCGTCCTCTAGGTCCTTGTCAACCCGTCCCCCAGGCTCAGCTGCGGCAGAAGCAGAGGCTCTGTGGTCTGGCTCCTCTCTCATCCCCAAACTGGCCTCTAGAGAAAACCACGTGCAAGATGTGCCTAATGCACTGGTTATACCTACTGAGTTTAGTGACAGTTCCAGAGTTTAGGAAAAAGGCCCGTCCTGGGAGGTGGGAGATGTGGGCTCTAGTCCCATCTCTGGCCTTGGCCATGCCTTGTGACCTTCCACACCTCACATTCCTCGTGAATTAAAATGATTTGTTCTGCTCTGCCTCTCCTACAGAAGATGACCTCCCAACATACAGGGATCTTTAGCCCTGGGCATTTTTCTCCGTAAAAAATAGGTGCATGTCTATTAAATAAGTCTAGACCATCATGAACAAATCTTCCTCCTTGGCTTTACCTCCATCCACCCCTTCCCTCACCAGGTTTAACCCCGCAGTTGGCATGGTGTACAACCATCCACCTAGGGAAAGTGTCACCTACCAAGTCAAAAAAGGTGCATTTTATGTGTGTTGTGGGGTCAGAACAGACCAGAGGCCGCACGAGGCTGAGTTCTGGTGCCACACGCGTGGTGGCAGAGGGTGATTCTCAAGACGAACTGTGTGCCCCCTCAGGAACTCTTCCGAGAGCTTTGGGCTGGGAAGGAGTTAAGGGCTGTCCTCAGGCCCGTTCTGTGGATGGAAGACTCGGGAGAGCAGACTCACAGGCACGAGAAATCTCCAATAGCTGTACCGCTGTCCAAAAGGAACAGTAAATAAAGGATGGAATGAGTACGTGAGGCTGTGAGTTATTGGTCTAATGGTCAAGATCTAGACCCTCCAGTCCCCTAACTCCCTGGGAAAAGTGTTCGCCACTGTCCACCCCATACACTCATTAAGTCTACTGAGATTGGCGCAGCGCCCAGGCCGAAGAAAAAGCCCCGCCCTAAAAATGGGACACGTGGACTCTAGTCCCAGCGGTGGCACCGACAGAGTCAGTGGCCTTGGCCGTGTCACCTGGCATCCGGTGTCACCTCATCCAGGACATGAGGAGGCGGGCTGGTGAAGAGGTCAGCTGACGCCACCCACGTCTCCTGCTCTCCTGTGTCATCTGCACAGATGTTTCCCCAGTGCCAATCTGATGTTTGCCCCAGCCTCTATTTTTACAGGTGACAGTGGTTCCACCCTCCGGAAGAGGAAGGAGGGAGTGTGGGTAAATGCAGGTACATATGGCACACATACAATCAATCAGGCAAATGGTTACCTAATGAGTTTAAAATTTGTTTGCCCCTGGACAGGGCAGGCCCTCTTCCCCCATCTCTTCTTGCCCACTGGCCCATCCCTACCCTCCTGCCAGTGGTGGCCTTTCACTCATTCTGGCTGAACAGTGAAAGCTGCCTGCGGAGCTCCGTTCTGCTGTCCTATCTATCCCAACCAAAGTGGCCCTGGTTCACCTTGCTGCACCTGCCAGATGCCTTCTGCAGCTTCCCAGGTAGTTAATGATCTCCCCTGGCGCAGAAGAGCCCTGTAATAATTTGCCAGAGTGGATAAAGAAGAAAGCATAGTTCTCTGCTTGGAGGCCAGTTAGGCTGGCAATTCAGACAGTACGGATGGAGTTGATTTACTTCAAGTTCAACCTAGCTTCTTTGTATAGAAACCCTGCCTTATAGCTATGCATGTAAAATCTTATCAGAACCTTCATTCAGATATCTAAACATCCCGGCCTTACTGTATGATCAGCAAGCACTTTGGGGCTCCTTCACCAATCAGGGGAATTTGCTATCTAAAACAAAAGAAACCAAAATACGTAAGACAAACTGAGATTTAAACATTTAAATAACTGTAGAGAAAGAAAAGTCATTCTGAATTGTCTGACTTCTGGGGTTCCTTATTAGTATTTGAAGTTAGAGGCCTTTGTTTTGGAATTAGAGACCTTGCCTCCAAAGAATTGTGAGACTTCGAGGACCTTATTTAAATTCTCCAAAGCCCACTTTCCTTATCTCTAAAATGAGAGTAACAATTCTCTCCTTAGGACTTTTCCATGAATCATAAATATGTAAAGAACAACCTTGCACACAGTAGACGATAAATGATGTCTCCCCTCCTCCTCATCAACCTAATTGTCATCAGGCTTGTCCATATCCAGAAATACTTAGATTTTTAAAGACATGAAAAAAAATACTCCCTCTCAAAAGTGTAGCAATGAAATTTAAAAAGAATAAACATGGTAGACTGTACCATTGGTAGCCCCTCACGAACTACATGTCCCGGTACCTGTGACCTCCTGCATTAATGCTGGGTTTGATCGTGTGACTTGCTTTGGCCAGTGAGGCATTAGTAAATGTGACCCATTCAGAGGCTTAAAGGTCTTTGCACACTGGGGCTGTCCTCTTGGAAGACTCCCTCTTAGACTTCAGCTTTTTGGCTCCAAAGTAGCTCAGGCTAGACTGATGAATGATGAGAAGTGACAGAAGAGAGACCCTGGAGGATAAGAGGCCACCTTTGACATTTCAGCCCAGCCAAGCTCCTAGCTGAGTAATAAAACTGACAAATTATAAATCGTTGTTTTAAGTCACCAAATTTTGGAAGGGTTTGTTACACAAATGCCAAATCCTAAATTTACATGAAGAAAAGTCAACAATGCCAATACAAGGGGCAGATTACCATTATAGAATAAGGTCATATGAAATAAGGACATAAGATTTCAGTTAACCATAAGCATTGACATAATGCTAAGACACTAGCCTGCTTTCATTAAACAGACAAATCAGTTGATTGACCAGACAGTTAAGTGTCTTGGCTGATTACGGAGGTTTGTGCTGGGGTCTAGGGGTACCAAAAAAGTTAAGACCTCATTCTCCTGTACCATGCTGTCTCTTGGATTCTGAACTTTAAGTCTGTGCTTGTGTAGGGGCCTGGGAAGACAGGAGAGTATGTGCTCCAGGTTCAGTAGGGAAGGTGATATTTCAGTAAAGGTACACTTAGGTACCTTAAGGGAGCTGGCATTCAGGGAAGAGCTAGAGGACTCTGTTCATTCACCAACATCCCGTTTTTTTGAGGGACCTTGACAAACTCAAGTGTATCTGGCAACAAGCAATCAGGGGAACGAAAGCCCGAAGACCAGACCATGTGAGGAATCATTGTACCCACTGTAAATGTTTATCCTAGGAAGGAAAAAAAAAAGAAAAGAAAAGGCTGGGAGTACACGTGGGGATAGAGCACATAATTTAGAGGAATTAAATACAACATGTAGAAGAGGATTAAATTCATTCTGAGGAGTTCCATGAGGAAAACCATTAACAGTTACTAGAAGTTAGAGAGAGAGGGTTTTCAAGTCAGTAACCAGAAGGAAGGCTCACGTTTCTGGAGCGTGATCTGCAGAAAGAAGCAGGTGGGCACTGTTTCTGTCAGCGGCCAAGGCCCGGATCAGGGCAGTGGGGAAGGGGTCCTGGCAGGAGGTGGGGCCGCGAACCTCTGAGCCTCTCCCAAGTGTAAGGTCCCGAGGCTCAGCCTGGAGTTTTGTCATTCTTATCCTGCCTGAATAATACTAAAACATAAAGCACATGACACCTGCCTTCAAATAGTGAGTGGGAGGATTGCCCGCTAATGATGGTGGAAGCTGAACCCGGGGATCAGGGTTTCTTGAGTCCAAGCCTCAGAGACCCATAGCCACTGCCTCTGATGCCTCTCACCACTCTGACGGGGGCCTGAGAATTTGGGTTTTCCACAGATTATTTATCACACCTTGGGGGCAGACTCAGAGAAGCAGTTCAGGCAAATGTAAGCCTGCAGATGTCACAAGCATGTGAGAGCTGAGGAAGAATAATGGGAGAGAACCAAACAAGTATGAGGAAGTCACCCGGCATTTGTCCCAGCCCTGTTCCAGAACCATCATCAGGGAAGCTAACTGGCTTTCTCCTGCTTCTATCACCCTCTAGCCTGCAAAACCATAGGGGAGAAGATCTTTTCAGGGGTGTGGACCCCTTTCCTGTCCGTGGGCCTGGAGCACCGACAGCGCCAGGACCAGAGGGAGGACCACAGACACACAGGTCTGGAGGAGACCGAGAGGCCTACTTAGGGCTCCACGGAGACCTTGCGATTACGGGCTCTGCCAAGGGGCATCTCCCACCTTACTGTCACCAGCTCTGGTAGGACCAGAGGGAAGGACTGCAGAGTGCCCTCTGACTGACAGTTCCAGGGCTCCCCGTGCTCTTGCACCCCTGAGCCTTTGCACGGGCTGCTCTCACTACCCAGTTGCCTTTCTCCCTTCCCCTTTTCTTCCAAGACTCAAATTCCAGATTGTACCCCATGTAAAGTCTTCCCCACCTCTCTCAGGCTGAGGCAGCCTTTGACCTGCATTGTATCATTCAGCACAGCTTACTGTAACTAGACTGTGAGGCCTGGGTCTGAGTTTGTTAACTTCTTTATTCCCTCAAAGTGGTGGCACAGAACCTGGAATGTCTCAGATGCTGGGAACATATGGGTCGAGTGTAGGAAACAGCCCCCTCTGTCCACATGCATGTGGCCTGCTCACTTATGCTCTGTTCTGTCCAGGGTACATACCTGTACTATCACTGTGGCCCATCTCTCTAAAGTTGGAATGCAACTCTTGTTAGAAATAACTTCATTCGAAAGTAAATGAAACAAAGGAAATGTGGTTTCCTTTGGCTCCTTCCATAAGAGGGAAGCCCTGGCGGCTGGGGGAGGGGGTTTGGTCTAACTGGGACCTCAGCAGATTGGAACCTCAAGGGAGAGAGGCTGGGCACAGCAAAAACGCACCAAGCCACGGACCCAGAACAAAGACTCTCCTGGGGGGAGACTCAGTGTAAGGGTGTGCCCTGCTTTGTGGGGACACGATAGACAAAAATCCAAGGTCATAAAATAAATATCTCGGTTGGCTATGGGCTTTAAAAGGAAACTTGCCAGCAGGTTCTTCTAAATAGCCTCCTGCTCCCACGGTCCACTTAAACTGTGATTTTATTTTCAGGAGTTTGATATTACACACTGGTTTTCTGGAGAAACATAAATAGGTCTCCAGGGATCTAGGCATCCTGGTGTGTATGGCCAGAAGCTTGGTGACCAGGCCTTAAGGTGAGCGGGCTCGAGCTGCTCTGCATGCTGCAGGAGCAGAGGTTTGGGAGCTCTCTCCCTCTGCTTCTGAGGCTGACTGTTTGCAGAGTCAGAAAATAGGAAGAACCAGGCCCAATCTGGACCTTCTTGCCTCTACTTGAATGGGCTGATTGACTGTTCAGCATACTTTCCTGTGAGAGGAACATAGAATTTGTATCAGCTTATGTATTCATTCCCTGATTCCTTCATTCAGACCGTCCACTCTGTACTTGGCTATGCACATGACATTGTGCCAGGCACAACAAAGTGGAGAAGAGTGGCATCTGTGTTCCCGTCCTCCAGGAACTCATAGTCACGTTAGCAAGACAAGCCCTTGGATATCATTGATTCTAGAAAGTACATTCATTTTTGCCTTCACCAGCTCTGAAATCAAAATGCACCTTGCTGCAGATGGTGTGACATTGTTAGACCTGACTGGCTGGGTTTGTCTTAGTGGTATGTAAAATGATGGTATATCTTGCAATTTGTCTTATATGCTTTAAATGAAATAGGGTATATGAAAACACTCAGCAATGGTTTAAATGCCATAGGAATCCAAGTGGGATTTCACATTTGAAGGATAAAATTGAATATATACTTCACAGGTTTCCCTTTGCAGAGAATGTATGCCTCAAGTTTGAAATAATGTCCCATTTCCACAGTTATCCAGGGAGGCTGGGCTGAAGTGACATTGCCCTTTCTCCATTCTGGGAGTGGAAAATGTGTAGTAGCCCAGCCTGTATTCCCTTCCATGCAGCCTGTTAAGAGAATTGGAGGGGCAAAGTAGATGGAACAGGGCAGCAGGCCGTCAGGAATGAGGAAATTGCTGTTCATTCTCTGACTCATAGATGGCAAGCCCTTGATCGGCTCTACTTTCCAGGACCCAGCACTGTGCCCAGCCCCTAACAAACAGGAATATAAACAACTGTGTGAGTGTGAGTGTGTGTGTGTGTGTGTGTGTGTGTGTGTGTGTGTGCGCAATAGATAGATATAGATATACAGACAGATATATGTTGAATGAATTTCTGACTTCAAAACCAAAAATTTATTACAAAAAATTTCAATGTGACTGCTAAACTCAACTTCTTGGCCAAAATTCAGAACAATTTCTTACCATCTGTCTAATGTTACGGGGGATTTCTTCCCTTTCTTCTTTTGGCTTCACTATTCCTCACCCCGAAAAGCTGTGGGTCCTGTTGCTGGCACTGAGCCATCACCATCTTCTGTTTGTTTAAGTGCCCGTGTTCCCGCAGCGTGCCAAGAGGTCTGGCCTCTACCTTTTGAGAGCATAAAGACAATGTAGCTTCTAGGCAGGTGACATGGGAGTGACTGTGGGGGTAAATAAGTTCCTAGAAGCATATGCAGAAACCTAGAATATGCAACCAAATGTGCTGACATACTAAAACAATCTGAACCTCCTGTTCAGTTGTCATCCCTGTAGCACATAAAGACTATGAAGTACTTATATACAGAATGGAAGGACCCTTGGGCTCTGGTTATGCCTTTTCTTGACATTTGATTGTGAGTGCAATTATGATAGTTCTTTCATGTCCGGAGGAGTAGATGAGGCTTAAGGAGCCAGCATGGCAGTGCCCCTGTGGCCTTTTGTTTATTTGTCATGTTACTACAGGCTTTAAAATCCTGGACAAGAGAGCTGTGTGCAGCTAGTGCTAAGTATGAGCTTTACTCTAGAAGGAAGTGGAAGCCATTAAGACCTGGCCTCCTGTGAGAATCTAACTTGTGACATAAACACAAGCATTTCAGGTGGCAGTAAGCCAGTCACCCAGGCCCTTCTCTCTGGGCTGGTGCTTTTGTCCCTAGGTCCAAGTAGTCACTGGGGTTGCCTTGAGTGACCCACCAGTGGGTCAGGCCTGGGTCCTGTCACCCTGAGATCGATCTGTTGTGTTAAGCCTGCCACGTGTGAAAAGCAGACGGCTTGGTCTCCTGGTGATCTGATGCAGCGGTTACACTTCATTGTTTCCAGCTCAGATCTGGTGTTGCCGGTGCAAATTCACCCTCTGCAGGCTGGCAGCTCTTACTGTGTGGCAGTGGGGGATTTCCAAAGGTGAACAGCTCCTCTGGAAGGGACAGGCCTGTCCGCATCACTGGGCATCTCCAGTGGGTCCCTGCTAAGCGCTGTTTTCCTCTCAGAGACCAAGGTGCCAAATGGCTGTTACTTCTCAGGTCCCACCTGGGGCTATGCATTTTCTGACTGATATTCCTAGGCTTCAAAAACTTCAGTGCTTTTCAATTTTGGAGGCAGTTCCAAATAGAAAACTCCTTCAAAACCCAGTTCAGATATTTTGTCCTCTGTGAAGCTTTCCCTGACTACCCTCTGTGCTCTTATATTCCTAGGCTCTCTGGCCAAGTCACAATGCACCAGAATTATGTGTATACATTGTTCTTTCTGCTAGATGTGACATCTTTGAGACCAGGGACCATGACTCATTGTCACCACGTCCAGCCAGCCTGTGTCCTGTCGAGTGCTATGTACTCAGTAAATGTTAGGTAAATGAATGAAAGTTATATTCCTACCAAATATTTGTTTCTTGTTTCGTTCATTCACATCTAAAAGCACTTTCTTCTTCTTTGGAAGTTGTTATCACTATGTTATTTAGAAAGCCTACAGATATAAGGAAGGGCCAAGTATAAAATCATCAGTTATGATGCCTTTAGCTGTATGTAACATTTGGCTTAACAAAAATAGCTTAAACAATCAGAGGCTTATTATCACACCCAACAAGATGTCTGGAGGGGTCCAGAGTTGGTGACTCAACAGCTAATGACCTCTTCAGGGGCTTTCCACCTCTCTGCTCTGCCATCTTCAGGGTGTCAGCGAGGCCTCCCTCTTGCGCTCAGCAGGAGTGATGTCTGCCAAAGCAGAAAAGTGTCTTCCCTCACCGTTTCATTTTATTATCAAGGAAACCCTTTCTCAGAAGCTCTCCCACCACCCTATGAAGATTTCTCCTTGAGTTATCATCCATCAAGATGAAGTTACTACCACTGAGAAGTGACGTATCACTGAGAAGGAAGTGAGCTGTCACGCGGGCTGCAGGCTATCCTGATGCAATCCCCAGGGTCAGGGTGGGGACGGGGGACTTCTTCCCCTGATCACATGGGACCGAGAATACCTGAACAAAACCGGGGCCACACTAGCAAGACATGGAGAGAATGGGAGGTGGTTATTGGACGAGCATCCATTTGTGTCTGCCACACCAACTATTTAAATAATAAACTATGCTCCCCGTCAGTAATACAGTGAAGGTCTATGAAAGCATCACAGTGGCTAAGGGACAACTGCATGTATCCACATTAATTGACTTCCCAGGTCTAGTAAATGTAAAGTTCTATGTACAGTCTAGGCTTTTTTGTTCGTAATAATATATTAATAAATGCCAAGTTAGGCAGACCCCAAAATCTATGAGAACAATACACATTATGCCCTTAAGAGCAGCCACGTGTGTGTGTGTGTGTGTGCACATGTGTGTGGAGGGAGGGTTTGCTAGGGCTTTCGTTTGACAGTCTATGTTTCTTATATGTCGCATTTGTAGAAGGATGTCTTTCTTTTGTTAAGGAAAAAAAAATAACAGAGAACACTTCAAATGACCAAGTGTCATTTTGAATGCAAAAAGTCAGTTCAAGACATGGGCTCCTTGCCAAGAATAAACCAATTTGGGATACAGGAGGGACTGCTCTAAAAGTTTTGTGCATGAGCCCAGAATTTAAACTTCCTCTGTGAATGACCAACATTTTTTTTAGCCAGCAAATCTCCTTAACAGAATATCCGAATTTTTACCACATTGAATCATTCTGTGCTAGAGAAGGGCGTCATCCTTGCTACAAAATGCTGACTCGTTTATAGGAAATTCATTGGCGGAAGTCTTTCCGGGAGCCACACGGACACCAAGAACCAGCCAAGTCTCCCTGTCACCCAAGTGCTTTCCTGTGCCCCAGATGTCTCTGTCAGGAATAAACTGCACGAATAAATCCTCTGAGGTCCACCTTCCATCTACTACTGGCTAACTATAACTACTTAAGTGAGCCCCTGATCTCTCTGAGTTCGTTGCACACCTCTGAAAAATGAGTATTTTTATGTGACAGCATTTGAAGGCAAGACTTTGAGTCATTAAAAAAAAAAATTCTACAGCAAATCTCCTGGCTATCTGCAGCAATTGCCCTAGGAAGTCTCTTTAGTTACTATATTAAAAATAGATGGTTAAATTCAGCGAAGGTTCAAGATGCAGTGTATATCTTTAATCAACTTACCCAGTGTCGGTTGGAAAATGTGACATGATATTATAAATGGAACAGGTATACTTCTCTACAAAAATATACAGACTGAACTTGTAGAAAGAAACTGGGGAGTGGGGGAATGTTTGTAGCCTCAGGGCCACTTGAAACTAATTAAGTGATCTCTATTCTTTCCCAGGTTTATAACACAGGGTCTCTATGCCTATAAAATTATTTTTCTAAGCACTTTGATAAACAAGTGTTGCTCTGGGTTGTGCCTTTTTTGGAAAAAACTTGAGTTTTTAAAGTTCATCTCTTCCTGCTCTTCAACATGCCTACACTCCCCCACCATATGCACACACACACGTGTGTCTTCTCCATCCCTCTCTGCTGGTGAACTGCACAGCAAACCCACTCTAACTGGGGAAGCTGCAATTAAGCCCTCACCATACAGAAACTGCTGTGTAGCAACTATGGCCCAATGCTGCCAGATCCATGGATTTTTCAAAGAAGGCAGAAATTTGGATTAAAAAAAAAATCTCTCAGTTTTCAAATACCAGCAACAAATCCCAGATTTTAAAACAAAGCATGTCTATTAGCCTGATCCTGCCCTACCTGCCAGCTGAGGACCTCTGCCCTGAGCCAATGTCAAGCAAACGTGCCTTCTCTTCTCCTTGAAGAAATGGAGATGTTGGAAGACAGCTCTTACATTCCATTCAATCTACTCTGGTTGGTACTCGCTCACTGACAAAATTTTTTAAAGAATTTAAAATCCAGTGTGAACAGTTAAACAGCCAGTCCCAATATGGTGGTGTCATTGCTACAGTGATTGCCAAAGGAAGGAGCACTATTTGTTTGTCTTTGGTTGTTTGTGTGCAAGCAATGGGCTATGTCTTGCCATATCTGTGCAGATTTAGAGAAGACATTGTTCTAGAGCTCTTATAAGGAGCTCCCTCTACTCCACCCTGCATCCATCCCCGCTGAAGTAGATAGATCCTGGCAGCTCTGCATGGGTCAGTGAGCTAGGAGCTTTCATGAGGTGCCCCTTGAATACGGACCATGTAAAATAAGTGCTGGAGCCGTTCCCCATACGTGCCCGACATGATGGCTTGCCTGGAGAATCTTAGGCATAAATAGCAAAGCTTTTGCTTTTTCTGACTCTGCTCAAATTCATTCCATTTTGGAGAGTGGACATGAATTTCTTGCCCCCAGAAAGTTCTACCATACAGGTACTGTGATGGTTTATTTTATGTGTCAACTTGGCTAGGCTATGGTGCCCATTTGTTTGGTTAAACACCAGTGTAGGTATTGCTGTGGATGGTATTTTTAAAATGTGATTAACATTTAAATGAGTAGACTTTGAGAAAAGCAGATTACCCTCCATAGAGTAGGTAGGCCTCATTCAATCAATTAAAGACCTTAAGAGAAAAGAGGGATCTGGACTGAGCACTGCACCATAGAAACCTTGCCTGAGTTTCTAGCTGCCTGTCCTGACCTGTGGATTTAACTCTCCTGAATTTCCAGCCTGCTGGCTTGCCCTAAGGATTTTGGACTTATCCCCACAACCGCTTGTGCTAATCCTTAGAATAAATCTGTCTCTCTTTCTCTGGATGTGTGTGTGTGTTTGTGGGTATATATACATATATATATACATCTTGTGAGTTCTGTTTCTTTGGAGAACTCTAATAGAGGGACCCTCTTCACATTTCTTCTGAACCCAAGGCAGATATATAACCTGTTCCAAATACTGATGGCCTGTAAGACTCCCAACCCAGGTGGTGTGGGTATCTGATTTCTCCTTATGGCTGCAATGAGGAAGGTATCACTGGTTACTTCAGAAAATTCCAACTTAAACACCAAGGCTTTTGAATCATTTCCAATCTATTTATCTTTCAAAATGCAACTAGGTAACAACTCCTCCAGGAAGCCCCCTTTGATCCCAGCCCCAAGTAATTGATAGCTCTCTTCTCAACCCTCCTTTTTGCCCTATTATACTTATTATATCATATTTTGGGTTATGTGGTTACTAGTTACTCCTTCTACTGTCACAGAATCTCTGATTTTTAGCTGGACACATGGCAACCCAGGATAAAAATGATATTTCCTAGCCTTCCTTGCAGGTAGGTGAGGCTATGTGCCATGAGATGAACTAGGGAATGGAGGTCAGGTGTTGTGAACAAGATGCAGGAGCTTTGGTCCTCAAAGCCTGGGGGATCACATCAGTCCTGCACTGTGTAGCTGGATTTTTACATGAGAGAGCAATAAACCTCTGTGTTACTTAAGCCATCGTTATTTGGGTTTTCTGTTATTTGCAGCTGAGCCAACCTTAACTCCCCTTTGCTTATGTGTGTGTCTCCCTACTGCAAAGTGCATCAACTGCTGAATGACACTGTGCCTGCAATATGGTGGTGCAGACAAGTGTCTGCTGGCCCTACGTATGGATAAAAGGATGAATGGATGACTAACAGGTGAGGGGAAAGCCCAAGGTGGAGCAGAAGGAAGACATTGTGTCAGTGACAGGTGCCTTTTAGTCTAGCTTCAGCTTTAGATAACATTATTCTGTTTTCCTGAGCACCTCCTTTATGCCTAGCATGGTGTGAAGTGATGCTTTTATGGTGATGAAAAAGACAGACAAAACTTCTCTCCTGCAAGTTGTCTGGAAGAGGGAGACATAACAAATAAACAAGAAAGTATCAGGTAGTGCTAAGTGCTATGAAAAATAAAACTGCTTGGTGTAATAAACTACTTTAGACTGGGTGGCAAGGGAAGGTCACTGAGAAGGTAGCATTTATGCTGAGATTTGAGTGCCAAGAAAGAACTTAAATCAAGTACAGGGGCATCTGAGGCAGAGGAGCAGTTCATGCAAAGGCCATGAGAAGGAACTTTCTTGGCTCATTTCAAAAAGGAAAAGAAAAGTGGGATTGTAGTGGGTGAGGGTGAGGGTTTAGAAGCAGGCTGGGCCCAGAACCTGTGTGCCAAGTAAGGAATTGAATGTTATTCCAAGAGTAATGGGAAGCCATGGAAGCTTTAAGCCAAGGATGGACAAGTTCTGATTTACATTTTTTTAAAATCACTCTGGTTCACAAGAGGAAAAATGATCATTGCAAGGCTAGAATGGAAACCCATGACATTTCTCTTATCCATTACTGTGTAATGAACCAAACCCAAAACTTCGGGTCTAAAATAACCATATCGTTTGCCCCTTGTGTTATGGGTCAGCCTTTGTGGGAAGGCCTCCATGGAAGATTCATAAGATGGCAGCTTGTGAGGCAGCTGAGGCTGCAGGACCCACTTCCAGGATGGATTCTTCATGCATGTGTGATGCCCTTGGTGTTTCTCTTCCTCTGGGGCCTATCAGTGTGGCACAGTCTTCTCCCAGCCTTCCAGTCTCAGGGTCGCTGTACTTCTGGCACGAAGTTCATTTCCAAGAGAAAGGAAGTAGGAGGTCCAGCCAATGTCACACTTGGGGCTGTATACTGCATCACTTTCCTGGCTAGCCATTGACTGAAGCAGTCAAAGTGCCCACCCCGATCCCAGAGGATGGGAAAAGAGACCCCATCTATTGCCGCGGCAGCAGCAGGGTCACACTGCAGAAGGGCAGGTGAGGTGGGGGTATTATTGCCACCTCCTTTGCAGAATACAATATGCCCCAAGTGGGGAGCCACTTCAGTAATTCGGGCAAGGTGTGACAGTGGCTTAGATTTGGACGTGTGTACCGGACATAAGAAAGGTGGATTCAGGATATGTGAGCAGACTCTAGAGAACCGTAAAGCACTAACAAATGCATCTGAGCCCTTGCTTAATTGAGTTGCACTTTATAAGATGACGTGGATAAGCATTGCCCACCACCAGTAAAGTCAGTCCCAAGTAAGTCTGTTCTCTTCACAGGACACATGCCTCATTGTCCTGCTTCACAATGTGCTTTGTTTCAAAGACTGAGTTATTTAGGGCAGGGAATTAATGAGGCCCAGATATTGGGGCTATGGTAGGGACCTATGAGTTGTGAAAGCCAGTGATTGCAATATCCCAACATGAGGGGTGCTTTAGAGAGTAAAGAGGGCCTAGCAACATTTTGCTTTCAAAGCCTTCCTAGAGATGAGTGCATTTGCCCACAGACAGACCTGAGTGGGTTTCACTTCATACATCCAGTTGCTTGAGGAGACAAAGTTTTTAAGGTATGGGAGCCAATGCACCAAAAAGAGTATATGAAAAGGAATGTTTTTGGTGACAAAAATTGCTGAAGCTATTGTTCTATGTTAAAACAGGAAAGAATGATCCCGAAACTAGCCCAGAGTCACCCAGTAAATTACTAGCAGAGCTGGTGCTGGAAGATGAGTGTCCTGATTCCAGTGAGGGATCCTTTCCCTGCATCTCTGGTCGCTCTGCCCAGCACCCACCTTCTGCACTATGCTCCGTACTATGGTCCTACGAGACCTGCTGTCGCTCAGCTGACTTTCAGATAGTGCCAGAGGCAGAAGAAGAGACTGTGCACTGACCTTTACTGGAGAAATGACTCTCAAATCTACTTTGCTAATCTTGACTCTGTCTCACCTCTTTGTGGAGAGAACAGCACATGTGTTTATGCAAAAATCTTCAGGAAGAGCCTCTGACTGCTGTTCAGTGTCCCATAGACTGCTTCTTAAAATTCACTGAATTCCTAATATTTTGAGGTCTCCCTATAACTCTCCATTCTTACATCTCTATTAAAAACAAGACAAAACAAAAAACAAGCACCCAGCTCGAGACCATCAGGGTCTTCTGGACTGTAAAGTGAGAATAACACAAGATCTTTACTCTGTGTGGAGGGCTACATATATAGTACGAAGAGGGTTTATGTATGTATTTTCTATTTCATGTGTGCAGATTAATGGTTTTTAATTTTTTTTCAAAATTTGAGGAAGGCAGAACTCCATGCCAGACCTAGATAAAAGTTTTAAATCACATATTTCCATTCACAACTACTTTGAATTTCATTTTTTCTGTAGCCAAATAAAATGGATATAATTTGTATCTATTCATTTTTATTAATCGAGTACTCTTACTTGAATAGAATTGGCACTAGCATATCACTCTTACTGACAACTCAAAGATTCAGTGTTTTCCCATGCCAGGTTTTGTTTCCCATTTGAGCTTATCTGGACAAATATTACCTCCCTAAACACTTAAAGGAGCTGTAAAATATTGCTCCTTGATCTTTACGTGAGAAGCAATTTGCTAGGCTCTAGTGTTGGGAGAAAATACCTCAGGATTGGTGGCTGGGAATGTGTAAATCTTTCCCGTGAATACAGATGTCTGTTCAACAAGATTACACCACAGTTACACCTTTATTATGTTTCACATGTTATATTGCACTGACAAGTTTAACTGCATCCAACACTGAGCCAGGTGTTTAAATTCCCAAATACCTTACAATTTGAATGCCTCAGGAAAGAAAACCTGACTCCTCTGTAGACACAGGTTGTAATATTTCAGGCAAGACATTGTCCAAATCAGAATAGTGAAGGCCTTCGCCCATAGATTTTACTATCACAGTCATATTAACCTTGATGCATTTCACTAAGACTTTAAAACAGATGCTTACACAGTGCTTTTCTGTAGGTCTTCATTAAAGCATCAGTTTAAACTGTTTTGAAAAATCACCCTTGCAGGACCCTGGGAGCTGTCTCCCTCCTCCCCTTTAAAAACACTTTCTCTTATTGCCTAAAATTTCAAGTACTCTCTTAACCAAGTGCAGACTGAAATATTTCACTATGGATTTGCACAGGAGCCAAGAGGGCCAATGAAAGGAAAACTTCTCTCTATAAAAGGTTTATTGTCAGCGCTTTCTAAAGATGTAGATTCTTCTAAAACAGGCTACCAATATTTTCACAAACACTGAAGCAGCCTTCTCAACCTCTCCTAGGCCTGTGGTTCAGGTCCTTTCCTTTTAGGAATGCTCTGCATCTAGCCTTTAACCTTCTGGATAGCCAACTTTACCAAACTGCTCCCTCCTCCATCAGTATAATGTATGTTATAAAAAGGAAAGGGGGATGGGGTAGCTTTGTCCTCATGCTATTGGAAAAGTGCTTGAAATTCCTTGCATTCCTTTGCATTTAACAGCATATTTACCTAATCACCAGCTTATTAGGATTAACACAAGTCATTGCTTCAAGCTCATTCAGTGAAAACAAACTGACTCATACAGACTCCAAAATTTCTTCCTCTGATCCTAATCAGGGGTGAATTTTTAAGTAGTTTCGCTAAGTTTTAGGAACAATATTGGAGAAATAAGGTTATAAACAAGAGACCTTTTATAACCCATTTCCAACCAGACTTAATCTTGCCCATGGATTTAGATGTGGGCAGCCTGGGCTATGATCAGGTTTCATTCAAGTATCTCTCCTCTACTGAAGTGACACGCATAACCACCTAGTGAATAAAATGTCAAAGGACTCTGCTGTGATTGGGTGATGGAGACCCTTAGGCTTCGAATTCTTATGAAAATAAAGCACTATTATTTAAATCACAAACTTAACTTCAGATTCCTTGTGCTTTAGACAATGCCTGGTGTTCAGTACATGTTTTACAACAGATTAAATGCAAAGACTTTTCTCTACTGAAGAAATAAAAGCAATCAATTGTCTTATTTCTGTAGGTTAGCTCCCTGCCATAGCCCAAGCACCGAGAACAGCTCCTGGAACAGAGTAGGCACGCAAGAAACTCCGTTGGAATGACTGAATGCATACACTGGACTACTCCCAATGACTCTGGACAGTCTCTAAAAATACTGAATGCCACATGCTCAGATATTAGGTAAATATTTCTTTATTAAATGATTAATTCCATAAATAAATTCTTTTCATGAATATAAAATTAAAATCATTTACAAATTATTCCAGTATTACATTTCCCCTCCCTCCCCAAAAACTACATTTTGATAAATAAAAACATTCAGTTTTAAAACACCTGATTTCTGTTTGCAATTTAGAGTGCAGTGAGCTGCCTCTCATGGACACTCACAGAGTGTCACCTTCAGGAAAGGATGGAACCCCCTTCTGTTTGCTTCTGTTAAAGGATGAAGGCCTTAACTGTCCAACTAATATTATTGTCTTTTAAAATTGTGGAACCAACAGGAAAAAAAAAATAGAGGAAAATACCCTTACCAAATAATTTACAAACAGAATGTCATCAATATCACAAGCTCCAAAATGAAGCAGTAACACGTGCTCCAGTATTATGAAGCAAAGTATTCTCCAATTGCGGCTGCTTTAGTGTCCATCTCACCAGCACACCTGGCAGTTTCGAAATACCGTAATACCACTCAAGAACGAGCAATTCATCCCTTCTACAATGAGTCCCCTTCATCCCCGCCCCCACCCATGTCTCTGACTCTGGCACTCTGTTCCCCCATTTGTCCCCCCTTGTGCTGCCCACCCAGGTGGCATTTAGTCCCTAAATTTGTGAATATCATTGAACAGCCTGTAGAAGGGAAATGCTGCCTCGTTGGCATGCGGGCAGTTGTAGCTGCATTTGCAGGACTGGATCATCATGACGTTCTTGGAAAACGTCTCTCCGTCTTCGCAGTGGAATCGCATCCTCACGGTCCTGGTCTGCAGGGGCGCACAGCATCGGCCATCCACGCAGGAGCCACAGTACTTGGGCCGGTACTTCTTCACACTTGAACATCCCGCATAAGTGAACTTGACTGGTTCAGAAGATTTCTTGGTCTTGCTGCATTTCTTACCCTTCTGGAAGGAAGAGGAGGAAAGGAAAATTAGGGACAATATTTCTTTTTCTTGGAAGAGAGGGTCACATCTGACCCAGCTGCCTAGAAACAGTCTACATGCCACCGCAGGAACTTACTTTAAGGCCGCCGTACATCAGTTGTCCACAAGGCCGCACTTCACAGATGCGGGTTTCTTTCACCAGGCGGCATTCAGGGTTGTCATTGGTAACGCGTGTGGAGATTCCAGTTCCACAGGTCTTGGAGCACTGAGACCACGAAGTCGTTTGAACAATACATTTCTGGCCATGTAAAGAAGGGTTGTATAGGATACGAGGTTCCAGTCCAAAAACTAGACAGACAAAGAGGGAAAATTTCTCAAAGGCATACTGACACAAAGAGATTCAAGTATCATTTCTACAATGCTTCAGGCTAGGAAAGTATTTCAGTACATCTCAGGGACTCAGTCTCCACTTACCAGGGAGCCGCTTCAGGGAGCCACCTTTTCCAACTGCAATTAATTCATTGTTTCTGGTTAACTCCACCTCTGAGGCATCGAATGCCAGCCCCTTGTCCAGGAGCCCATCCCTGTCGTCCATGGAGTCCATGGCACCATCCTCATCACAGACCCATTCTTCACAGCACTGCCCGGTAACTTTGACCAGCCGGGGGTTGGAACAGCCCAAGTTGGGGAGAGAGAGTTCTTGGGGACACAGGGGAATGCAGCCCACAGCCCCGTCAATACATGTGCACTGATGTTTACAGTTGGGCTGGAAACTTTCCCCATTCTGGTAGATTCTGGAGTTATATTCACAGGGTCTGCCCTCTGACTGAGCTGCAAAGGGTACCACAAGAGAAAGGGAGAAGAGAAGGTTAAGATTCCGAACCACGGCCTGAAACTCATACCTATTTTCTGCTGTTAAATTCAGTTATGGTAAAGTTCCCTACCATTCCCTGGGGACTCCAGACCAGAACAATAAGTTAGTCAGGAATCACTTTTCCGTATGCGCTTTTCGCTGGGCCCAGACACATTGAATTGCATTCCAGACTGCTGAAATCATGCGCCTTTCTGCCAGGCTACCGACAACAAAGCATCTCCATACATGGTCTCAAAATTACTAAACTTCTGGACTACGGGGACTATTACTTTTTTAAAGGGGCCAGGCCACAAGCATCTTACCTCTGCAGATCCCCTTCAGAGCGGTGGAGCTGGCACCGAAATTGCATTCCAGCCCCTTGGTGTGGTCGCAGGGCAGAGTTCTACTGCAGTCCTCATTGAGCTGCTTGGCGCAGACCTTACAGCAGCCGCAGCCGTCCCGTACCAGCCCAACTCCCGGGGCGCACTTGGGCGCCTCCAGGGGGCAGCGGCAGGCGGCGGGGCAGGTGGAGAGCGCCTGGCGGGAGAGATGACACGCGTGAGGTGCGCAGGACGGGCGCCGGGGAGGGGGCTGGGGGGGTCTCTGACCCGGTCGGCAGGGGGGGTCTCTGTTCCAGTCCAGCCCGGACGCTCCGGGCGGTTGCGTCCGCCAGGAGGCCCCTGACGCGTCTGTATGGAGGCTTAAAGAAAGGGCTGCCCCGAAACGCCCCCGAACTTTTTAATTTGGTGTACCCTGCCGTGGGCAACCTAGGGAAAGGGAAGGGGCCGGGGCTGCGGACAGGAAATAGGTGGCAAAAGGACTCACCAGCCTGGCCAAGTGGAGGAAGGTGACGGCGAAGGCGAGCGCCCTGGCCGTGCGGGAGCTCATTGTGGCGTGCAGGAGTCCTGCAGAGCGGAAGCAAAGGCGCCGACACGCCGGTGCGAAGCAGATGGCCCGGCGCGGCTGGGTCGCGGCGGCGGGCGCTGGGGACTGGGCGGCAGGAGGCGAGGGCCGGGGAGACGAGCGGGCGTCCTTCTGTCGAGGTCCTGGCGGAGGGAGGGCGCGGACGCTGCTCGGGGGCGCTCTCGCTCGCGGTCTGCCCGGGCGCCGGGAGCCCGCCTTTTATATGGCCCGGCTGCGGCGCCGCGTGTTGCCGTGACGTCGGCTCTGTCTGCGCGTTCCAGAATTCTCAAACATCTCAGGAATGCTGGTTGGCGCGGGCTGCTGCCAAGCGCCTCCCCTGGCTCTGTTGCACCTTTTTTTTTTTTTTTGTCCTGTACCCGTCAAGAAAACAATCTTCCTCTTTTTCCACTTTAAATATCGACTTCCACTGGGGAGGGCTGTCTTTGGCGTGACGGTGGTGAGAGTGGTGGAAGGGGTGGCGAAGGGGGCGAGTTCAGAACTTTGCCTGCGCTGGGAGGTGGGAGGACCCTGGAGGAAGGAACAAAAGTCGTTTTGTTTGGTGATGCCGAGTTGACCGGGCAGCCTTGGAAGCCCTCACCCTGGAAGGCAGCGAGCCGTTCGCTTGTTTACAGCGAAGGTGAGAGTCAAGTCATCTACTGAGAGACGCGAACGGGTAGGGAGAGTGTGTCTGTGAGCCAGGAATCTATGTGTGGACTTCATAGAGGCATCCTCGAATCAAGTCCCAAAACTTTGGCATGGTGTTTATTAGCCAAGTTGAGTGTATTGCAAATTAATACCTGCAGTGGCATTTATGAATGAGAAGGGTCATAAAAAGCAACCTCCCCCACCGTCTGGCAGATTCCCAGGCAAAGGTCTTCCCCCTCCATTCTCTCCAATCCCCACCCTTTTTTTTTTTTTTTTTTTTTTTTTTGCTCTGTCGTACTTGTTTGTTTTCGGAGGTTCCCTCTTTAGTTCCAGCCCACTGCCTGGGTTGGAAGTCCGAGAGGAAACGAATGCAGGGAGTTTTCCGGGAGGCTCACTTAGACTTCCTCACGGATGCTGGAGATGGGGTAAGCCTTTCCAGCCTCCCTCCCTGGCGGGAGGCAATGCAACGAGCCAGAAGCGGAACGGACCACCGTGGAGTGATTTGTGCGGAGACCATTACTGCATATACTGCAAGGCCAGCCAGATTCCCTCACTGTTGTGCCCAGATTCCTTAAAGCTGAAGTTCTGCACGGTTTTTAAGTCCTTTCCTTGGAACCACTTAGAAGGCCTCTCATTTCAAGTGAATTGCAATGCTTTTCTCTCCAAATTCAGAGAAATAAGAGATTTTAGATATGATATTCTGTACCAAAATGTTTGATTTTAAGATCCAATTCTATCTGCAACACAGTAGAAGACCCCCTACAAAGCAATTTACTTTCACATCACCAGTATCTCTAGTATCGTTGATAAATTGCACCTCCAAGTTTCAAAAACCATCTTCTTGTGTAATTTTAATAAAAACACACGCAAGTAATTATGCCAATCTCTCGCTTATATGTGCTCTAGAACTCCTCCTTTTCTTTGTAATTTAGCAGTCTTGCTTAAGAAGGCCTTCAGTGCCAGCTGTTCTGGGAATGACTCTGATAAGCACCATGAGAAGCTGTTCTTAATGAAAGCATTCTTCCAGAAAAGAGAACTGTGGCAGGAAAGAGTTAAATCTCATGCATTCAAAAGTGCCCTTTCCTAAGTCTAAGAGGCTTGTACTAAAGAAGAAGGATATCTAAGGGTTTGTGGGAGGGGTTCGGGGGTGGGGTGGGGCGGACGTGGCTTCCAAGACAATAAATTGTCAGGTGTTATGCGAAGAAAGTGAGGAAAATCTGGGCCTTACCTCCTACTCAAGCCAATTCATCAATTATTATTTAGAAAATGTTTGTTTCCTTTATTAAAGTTTCCGTATTGTTTCCTTCTTAATGAAGTAACTAGGGATGGGGTGGGTAGGCTCAGTCCAGGGTGAGAGGAGGCAGTGGAGAGAGAATGGAGAGGAGCTTCCTGGCTTCTGTTGTGGCGTCTTTTCTATTTAACTTCATGGTTGTAAGTATTTCCAGATGGTGAATCAGACACCAGACGTAACAATATTTCCATATTTGGGTATAGCAGTAGCCTGCGTTTTTAACATTTTTCTGCCTCTGTTATCCAGCCACAAAGCATTCTTGACAGCTTCAAATGTTGTTAAATATAGACTTAACTTCTGTTCCCAGAGCAGGAAATTCTTTGGAATTCCTTGTTTTTCACGCAATCTATCATGATTTAAAATAAAATTACAGTGGATGATCTAACTGGCCTGTATATATACCTTGTTCCTTTATTGAAGTGTGTGTATGTGAATGTGTGTAGGGCACGGGGTGGGGGTGTGGGCGGCGTTCCCGCAAAGAGATTCAGTCTCATGCACAGCGTTCAAACACACACCATTCCAGAGATTCCTTTAAAAATCAGATGAAATTTTTTTTTAACAAGGGTGTGTGGATTGGTTTCTGGACTTCAAGCCCGGACTCTTGGAGGATGAGTTTGCCCCAGAGGAGAAACTAAGAGAACCTTACTGTCAGCTGCCCAATTAAAGCAGGGGAGGGGGGGGGGTTATAGTAGGGGGTTGGGGAGCTGGAGCAAACGCGGTCAGGCGGTGGGGGACCGGGAGAGACTGGTGTAACCTATGTGCACAGCCTTTCCATATACTATGTCCTGGTTCGCCTGCTAGGAAACGACAGCATTAGGCGAGAGGAACCGCAGCTTGTCGTGTCCTGCTCAAGGACGGTCCAGGAACCTCAGACGTCCCGTCGCCTTCTCGCCTTCTCTGCTGAGAGGGGCAGATCACGTTGACAGATTGGCGGGGAAATGTGCAGATGTCTGTGGGTAAGTGTCTTCGGGTGCTAATTCTGCATTGTTCTCTGGCTCTTCTTCCTCGCTCCCTCCCTGCGCGGGTGCCCCACGACGCGGTCCCAGGCCGTCTAGTTTCCTTGGGCTGCAAAGCACAGAGAAGGGGCTGCTTGTCTTCTGCAGCTCCCGGCTTTGGACTGAACGACGGGACATCTCTCAACACTGCTGCCAGGCAATTTGGGTTCACTTCTGGCGGCAACTGAGAATAAAAATCACCCTAAACCTGGTGACTTCGGTTTCCTAGCCCTAGACCAGTGGTTCTCAAACTTTAGCGTGTTCTCAGAATTACCTATGACACCAAACCTGAGGGCTGGTTAAATGACTGACTACTCCCCTTCCCGAATTTCTTACTAGCTGCATATTACCAAGTCCAGAGGTGGTTCTGTGCTGCTGGACCGGGGAATCACACCCCGAGCACTACTGCCTTGGACGACAGGATTGCCTGTAATAGCTGTGTGTTCGTGTGTGCTCAAAGCTAGGTACTTGCCTGCACACCCAGTCTCGCTCCACTTTTATAGCCACAATGAACAGAACAATTTGGTGACAGCGAAAGGCCAGCTTTACGGTGGCGCCCACGCGCCCTGCTGTTTTTTCTCCACCGCCTCTCCATTCCCCCACCCTCACCCCGTGGAGTGATCGCGGCGAGAGCCAGTGGGAGCCGGGACGGCTGCGGGAACTGGGTGGCAGACGTGCCAGGAAGATCTCGGCTGCCCCGGCATCCCTGCGGAGACAGCGCGAGCGGAGACAGCGCGCGGACCGCGCGGCAGGAGGGCCCTGGGTCGGGGTACCCGGGCACGCCCGGCCGCTGGCTGCCCGCCGCCCCCTGCCGGCCCGCGCTTCCCCAGCCGCGGCCGCTGCCAGGGCTGGAGGTTTCCGGAGGGGCGGGCGCAGGACGTTTCCAGCCCCAGCCCATATTTGGTGAAAGTCTTTTAAGACTCCGTCATCCAGCTCCGGGGGGCGGCGGCGGCGGCGGCCCTAGGAGCGGGTCGGGCAGCCGTGCGCCAGCCGCACTGCTGAAAAGTGCCCGCGCCGGGCCTCGCACTGCCGGCCCGGGCTTTGCGGGCTTGCCGGCTCGCGGGCGCGGGGAGACCGCCGCTGCCCAGCCCCAGCCCGTAGCGCTGTGCTGCCGAGGCCAGCCGTGCGCTGCGTGGGAGGCTGGCGCGGAGGGGGCCGCTGCCCGATTGTGTCACTTTTCCCATCCATCCCACTGTTGACTCGTGCTCCCAACGGGCAACGAGTTGCTGGGCTGTGCCAGACTTAAAGGGTACGCCCAGGAGCGGGGGTGAGGATGTGTGTGTCAGAGGGTGGCGTTTGCTCTGACATCGAGCCCACCCGAGATGGGACATGGAATTGACTCTGGAAAGAATTATCCCTAGAAGGGAGAAATGCTAGCGTTCGCTCTAGGTTCCTCTCAGTAGGCGACAAACCGTGACTCTTCTGCCCTTCATTAAGTTCCATGGTGGCAGGAGGACCCCTGGAAGCCCTAGCTCTGCCATCCACTAGCCTGCAGCCTTCGGGGTAAGCTGCTCATACTTCCTAGATATTTTATCCTTTATCAGTAAATTGGAAAAGGAGACAGCAGATAGTAAAACTGGAGCAGCCTCTTTCCGGGCTAAATGTCATGCCATCCCCTCCTAATAATGACACAAACATTTATATAAGGTTCACTCTGTATCTGGCACAACTTTGAATGCCCATTTTTAATGGACTCATTTAACTCTCCAATGCCCCACAGAGATCCTCTTGTTAAACCATTTTCTATCTAAATGAATAAATGGAGGCACAAAGGTGACTAGCCAAAAGGTAGCCACCTAGCAGGTAGCAGAACTAGATCCATGCATCTTCATCCCAACAGGCTTTGCACTTACCCACTGTTCTGTATGGCCTGTTCCCCATCTTACTTCAGACTTGTAGGCCTGTCCCCTCTCCTGGAAGTTTACCTTTATTTAACCCACAATTTACACAGATATTACAGAAGAAATGCATCAGATAGAAAATAGTTGGTAAGTTAACAAGCTGTGCTAACCTCTGAGAAGTACCTAATGCACTAGCTCTTGGAAAGGGGTGTTGCATTTTAACAGAAAAGTCTTAATGCAAGTAAGTTTATATCTTAGACTCTGAGGCACTTGGCAGGTCCTTCTAACATCTCACAAGCCATGCTGATCGGGCAGTTCCTGCTTCTGGAGTAAGGCTTGGCGTGGTGGAAATTGCACTTGCCACTGAGATAGTTTTCAAGGTCACTTACTTGATGGTGGCTTGAGTGCTCTTCATGGGCTGAATATGTTTGTAACCTGTTTTTTTCCAACTATATGTTATACATGTGTATCAGGGACAATTGTTTATCCTCTCTGAACCCCTGATGTATTCAGAGGTCATAACGTGTCATGGCCCTGTGATAGGCACTGGTGGCATAAAAAAGAGGACTTTAATATTGACCTTCCCCTGGAGGACTCTACAATCTGCTGCTGAAGAGCGTGCAATGGCCATGTGGCCACTTCTATTCCTGAGGAGCAAGGGTGAAAGCACTCGGAGTCCGGAGGATGAGCAAGAGTCCGCTACAGGGAAGGACATTTGAGACAGAGGGAACAGAGCCTCAGCCGTGCTTGATGAGGGTCCGCCTAGTGTAAGTGGGTCATAGATTCCTTGGAGGAACTGGCAGGAGAGGTCAGCTGGGGCCTTCTGCACATGGCCTTACCTGTCACAGCTCCAGGACTCTGCTAACAGGCCGTGGTGAGCCACATGACATTCTGCCCTGGTTTCCTTGTCTGTAAGGCAGTGGGGTCGCCCGCCTTCAGGCATGTACACTGAAGGGTTCCCAGGGATTAGCCAGGTAACAGAATGCCATTTCAAGGATTAGTGCCTGCTGATACTTGGCTCCGTGTGCAGGACCATGGGGATAGAGGGGGTCAACCATGGGGGGGCTTAGGCGTTGGTAAGTGAAAATATAGATCCAGTGTTTGCAGGTTTTCTCATTTTTAAAAGAGATACCAGAGATCTGGATTTTTATGTGAAATCTTTTGATTTTTAAAATGTTGGCAGTTAAAAACAATGTAAAATGTTATCCAAATTCATCCTACGAAAACAAAGAAGTCAATGTTTGGGGGCTGCCAGTTGTAATCTCAGGACTGAATGGCTCTAAGGACCTGTCCTAATCCTAATCCTGTTATTCTCAGCCACTCATGAAATAACCAGGAATAGCCCCCTGGGCTTCATTAATTGTCAGGTTCACTAGCCTTTCATTTATTTAGGAATCAAGCCTGCCACTTGACTCAGTTGTAGGAGTTTATACTTTATCAACAAAATTGGAATGAGTCTTTCTCTCATTTTCTGCTTTACTCCCCAAACACTATTCAGTCTCCCTCTTTCTTCTGAATTTATGCTGTAAGCAGCTAGAAATGCCTTGGCACTATGATAGGAAACACTTTTTTTTAGAGTACTTGTATCCAGTGGGAACAGGATCTGTTTATTTCCTCCACCTGGCACCTGTCCATAGGAAGCCAGGCATTTCTAGCCTCCTTACCTTACAGAACTTCTTGTTTTGTGATAACACAGATACATTTCTTTGGAATGGATTGAAAGGCACTTCTTCCACTCCACCCTGCAATCCATCCTCTAGACAAAATTGAGCAATATGAAGAATATTAATTATAAGTCAGTCATTATCAAATGGGTTGGCTTCAGACTGAGCAATTAAGAATTAACCTCCACCTCTTGTGTTTTATTTCCAGAGATACCTGTCTCTTAATGGCCCACTTAAAACCACACATACCGCATCCAGAATTTAGAAAGGATTTGATATAGTCACTGTATGTGAGTAGACAGATTCTACAGAGAGGTGGAAGCCGTTTATTTGTGCCAGCTTTTTGCAGGTCTGAGGACTTAAGTGTAAAAAAAGGGTTCCAGCAGTTGGGTTGATTATGTGAAATAAAATATAAGGCATTTTCATGCTTAGCAGGGTGCTTGACACATACTAAGTGCTTAGAGATTATAATTACTCCTACTGCTAAGCCACACGATTACCTTCACTTTTACTACCATTAGCATATAATGAGCTTGCCTTATTCTCTAGAGAATATTCTGTATTCCTTAGACTAGGTGAATTCTAGTTATAAAATCATTTGATAAATGTTATACAGGGGATGGGATTTAAAAGGCCCATCCAGCCCAGTATGCTGGTGCACTGGAGCCCCAGTGGCCATCTAAGAAATCACTCAAATGGCTTTGCCTGTAATGAAATTGCAATTTTGCCTATGGCAGTGATGAACCCTATGAGGTTTTGCCTTTGGTTTCTTCACCTATAAGACGATGGGGGTGCCCCACCTCATGGGTCATGCATTCACGTTTTCCAGGAATCAGCCAGGTAGAAAACCCCATGCCTGAGGGATTAATGCCAGGTGCACTTGGCCTCAGCTATGGGGAGCCATGAGGATAATTATATCTACAGGGCCTGCGTTTTGCCTACCAAAGACTAAGTAGTTACTATATATAGATGAGTTAGCAAGCTCGTCTAATGTTTATAATCTTGTAGAGTATTTTATTGCCATTTAAAAGCTGAGAAAACAGGCTTAAAGTTAGTAAATGGTGGGAGGGCACAGAGCTGATAAGGTGGAGTAGCTGTCTATCTCCAAAGGCAATTCGTTTGAGAGAGCATGGTCCTCGCCCTCACTTGCCATGAAATCTGCCTTTAAGTTTAGGAACTTGCCCTCAACTTTTTGACTTCCCCTTAAAAACTGACTGTGACTGTCACTTAAATGTATTTCTAAATGTATCTTGAGCTTTTTTGTGTTTTCAGTACTGTGGACCCAACTTCTTCATGAGAGTCTGGTAATGAAAGAGTTGAACAATAGAAGGGCTCCCTCTCCAGGGACCCATGCCTAAGCTTGTTCCTATTTCCTCTGAAGAAAAAGAGATGTGTCAGAGCAGAGGAGGAACTCAAAGACTGAGAGATACTTTCACTGTAACTTAGTCATCACCACTGATTTTGGTACCTGAGGCAGACAGAGCTGCCACCTCCCATGACCACTGGTCACCCTCACAACAGTTATTAAGAACGGAGCCCTGTGGTTACCCAGCAACACACCCTGTGTGTGCCTGGGATGTGGGAGTGGGGTGGAGTGCCTGAGGTTAGGACAGTAAAGAAAAAGCATAGAGCAATTTGAGGCTAGTCCCAGACATTTCTTTGGAATCTTTATCCTCTCTCCTTTGATTAGATGTTAACTTTTAAAAAAAGAAAAGTTGTTTTTAAACAATCTGTTTTTTTACTTATTTCTATCTTTTTTCTTCATTTTTTTAAAAACAGATATAATTGACATCTGTTATATTAGCTTCTAGTGTACAACATAATGATTCAATATATGTGTTTATTGGGAATTGATCACCAAGTAAGTCTAGTTAACATCCATTACCACACATAGTTACAATCTTTTTCTTGAGAGAACTTTTAAGATCTACTCTCTTAGCAACTTTCAAATATACAATGCAGCATTATTAACTACAGTCCCACACTGTACATTAAATCCCCAGGATTTACTTATTTTTCAACTGGAAGTTTGTACCTTCTGATCATCTAAACAGTCCATTCTTAAAGGACAAAGGGGATATGTGTTCAATGCTTGAAATTTCTGGGGCTCTGGGAAATGCTGCTGGGGAGTTATAAAGTGTAGAAAACATGCTAAAGCAGTGCAGATCCAGAAGAAAGACGGTTCAGTTCAATCCTAGACGTATACTATGTATGACAGCCTTCATGCTAGGTTCCTGGAACTCCATTATGGCTCCTGCAGTCTACAGAAGATATAGGGGCTTCAACTAATTATGCAATACAGGTGCTGTAGGGGCAGTGCTGCCGAGTTGCTTTAAGAGTACAGACAGAGGACATCTAACTTTGAGTCCCACCCTTTAAAGATGTGAGATCTCTGTGCAGGTTATGTATTTTGATGGCTAGGAGGGGTCAGGCACAGTTATACACAGGCACTGACATACACTTTCCCTTTGAAGCCAGCAATTGCAGAGACCGTGTGCATCTTTGTGGGACATTAGCCTCTTAAAATGCACTGATTACAGATAGGAGCAACCCTTTGGGTGCTGTTGGAAATTCCTATCACTGTGGATACTTCTTTATGGAGGAAAGGGAACTGACGCAGGATACCTGCCACAAGCCAAATGCCTTAAAGGTTATTTCACTTCATGTTCAAGAGAATCCTCTAAGATGAACATTTTAACATCTTTCCAGGCTTAGGAAGTGGGGGGTTCAGAGGAGTAAAGCAACTTGCCCAAGATGAGGCAGTTACAGTATGACCAAGCAAGGGTTCTAACCCAGACTTGCCTGTCTCTAAATCCTGTGCCCTTCTGCATTTCTGCTGCACCATCTTTACACCCTGAGTTTCCCCTCACTTTATGAGTGTTTGCTTTTTTTCTATTTTCTTGCATTGTTACCACCTTGCCTTTATAGAGCCAGCATTTTCACCTTTTCTTAACACTTTAAGATCCTAGGTGTTAAAGTCTTTGAACCACTGGTAAGTCTCACTCCTAAAAGGAGGTGCAAATGAAAGTGAATGGGGTCATCACCATCATGTAGGAGCCGTCATCATCATCATTACATTCATGGAGTAGCATGGTGATTTTAGGCCCGCACCTACATTTGCTTCCTTGCTAGGAACTTTGTAGAGTGTTTCCAGTGTATGTGATTTCTGTTTTCTAGGCACAGAAAACAGGTCCCAAAGGATGTGCAGTTTAATTAGAAGCCACGAAGAAGTATGGTTTGGGGATTTTGTGTTTGAAAATCAGCAGGAAGTGCAGTGGCATCCAAAGGCTGTACTGGGGCACTAGAGGCTCTGTAACAGCTGGGTCGTGAGAACACAAGAAAAGAAAAAAGGAGAAAACAGTCATAAAGAGAGTGGAAACTTGGAAGTTAGATAACTACATGAAGAGAGTGTCGGACAAATGCACTAAGGTGTGTGTGTGTGTGTGTGTGTGTGTGCATGCAGATGTGTTCATGTGTTCAGAGAGGTGAGGCTGGGAGAGACGCAATGAGAAGTACATAATGAAACATGACATTCCTGTGGATTCATCATCTTTTCTTGTTACCACGACTAATTTGGACTCTACTCATTTTTCTTTTCTCTGGGCTTTCTACATTTTCTAAGTCAATTGCTCTGCTATTTTTGGATAGAGAAGTCCTTAAGTCTCAGCCCAGGAAAGGTGACCAGAAAGGGCCTTCTTCAATAGCTGGGCCATCCTGCAAACACTATTTTCAAGGGCTTGTGACCCTGAACGCTGGGGCCAGGGAATGAGGGAGGGCATGAGGGTGGGGGTGAAAGCAGACCAGGAAAGACTTCTGAAGTGACATAAAGTGAGAATCGAGACAATTTCCACTTGAAGTCACTTCTCTACTTATTAGCCATTAATCATTTGGAAGCAAATTCAGTCAATTTAGCTCCATGTTGGAAAGCTTAAAACATGAACCACATCCTAGGACCAAGGCATCCATCCAGGTTTTGATTCTTTGTAAATGCTTCTCTTTTGGAACACAGTTTGGTGTCAGTATATAGGAACTAAGAACTGTGCCAGCTTGTGAGTCATAGATCTCTGCTTTCTTCCAGAACACTGTGGGGAAAGGAAGGACAGACTGGTTCAGATAAAGCCTTGACCCACCAAAACTTTCACTGAAGGCTGGAAACAAATTCACTTAAAAAAAATGTTAAAAAATTTTTTTAAATCTAATGAAACTCAGAAAAGGGATAATAAGCCTCTGTTTTTTGTTCCATCTTAGATCTGAAACCTTGTTTTAAGTGTCTAGACTGTCACACTAAGTACTATCTATACTGCTTTACATCTTGCACTTGCCTTGAAAAGGACATTTATTAAGTGTTTGCACCATGCAAGAGTTTGGGGATACAAAGACTAAGAGGTAGTCACTGCCTTTGAGGACAACACACTCTAGAGCAGTGTGATCATGTGTAAGTACAGTGTGAGAAGTCCCTTCATGAAGGGACAGTGTGCGTGAACAGGGCCCCATACTAGGGATGAGGTCTCATTGCACTGGTTGGTGCTGCACTTGGAACTTCCCATGCTTCCTCTGCAAAGCTTGGAAGTTTTCTCTGCCTGGATTTAATTGACTATGCTTAGGACATACTGTCAGTATAAGCCTTAGGGTCTTCTAACAACCTTTTATTAATAAGGAATTGAGTATTTTTGTTTTGAATGCCTTTCCATTTCCTTCGGTAGCAATCTAGGCTTCCTGGTGTTTATAGCCTTTTAGGTAAACTCACATCTTCTGGTGCTCTAATGATAGAGCTTAATGGACATGTGAATTATATTCTTGGCCTTACCTGCAGTGGTACATGGTGAATCTCAAGATTTCTGTTTTAAAGGTAAGCACGGTTATTTGAAGCCTTTTCATAAGCAGCTGAGAACAATAGAATTGGGCAAGAAAGGAGAGCATACTGGATAAGAGGGCCTGCTCTAGGATTCTAGGACATTTGGAGGAGTATTAGAGTATCATTTAACTTGATTCTACCATTGTTTGTTACTTCCTTTCTTTTGTTTTACTTTGGGTTTGGTTTTTCTCAAATTTGTCAAGCTTCTTAACGTGGAGGTTAATGATTTAAGATCCTTTTTCTTCTTTCTATTATAAGCATTTAGTGAGATGGATCTTCGAGTCCTACTCCAACTGCATCCCACTAAGTTTGATATGTCGTGCTTTTATTTTCATTCAGATTAAAGGACTTTCTAACTTTCTTTTTTAATTTTTTTAAATATCTTTTTTTTTGAGGTACAAACAATAAAATGCACAAATCTCAGTGTGCAGCTCGATGAATTTTGACCTGTGGAGAAACTCATGTGACCATCCCCCAGATCAAGGTATCAAACATTCTCACTAATTTTTCCCTCTTCACCAATCTCACCCCTCTTTCCACCCCTCTCCTCTATGGCAACTACCAGTCTGTTCTCTGTGTTTATGAGTCTATTTCTATTTTGTTTGTTTTGTTTGTTAGACTCCGCAAATAAGTGAAATAATATAGTGTTTGTCTTTCTCTTATTTCACTTAGCATAATAGCCTCTAGGTCTATCAAAGTTGTCACAAATGGCAATATTTTGTTTTTTTATTGCTGAGTAATATTCCGTTGTATATATGTACCACTTTCTTTATCCATTCATCTATCATTGGATACTTAGGTGGCTTCCTTATCTTGGCTATAGTAAATAGTGCTGATACAAACACAGGAGTACATATGTCATAGAAGTATTGAAATCTCCAACTACAATTATGGATTTGTCTATTTCTCCTTTTATTTCTGTCAGTTTTTGCTTGATGTGTTTTAAACATCTATTATTAGGTGCATAAACATTTAGGATTGCTACATCCTCTTGGTAAATTGACCCTTCTGTAATTATGAAATAACCCTCTGTGATAATGAATTTTATGTGTCAAATTGACTGAGCCATGGAGTCCTAGATTTTAGTCAAATGTTATTCTGGGTTTATCTGTAAGAGTGTTTTAAGATCAGATTAACATTTGAACCAGTAAACAGAATAAACCAGATCACCCTCCCTAATGTGGGTGGGCAGAAGCCAAACAGTTAAAGACTTAAATAAAACAAAAAGGCTGAGTAAGAGAATCCCTCCTACTGAGTATCTTCTAGCTTGGACATTGTTTTTCTTTGCTGCCTTTGTACTTGAACTGAAACATCTGCTTTTCCTGGGTCTTGAGCCTGCTGCTTTCAACTGAAACTGCATCATGGGCTCTTGCGGGTCTCCAGCTTGCTGGCTGCACATCTTGGGACTTGTCAGCCTCCATATGCATGTGAGGCAATTCCTTATAATAAGTGTCTTTATTGGTTCCGTTTCTTGGAACTCTGACTAATACACTCTCTTTACCCCTAGTAATAGTCTTTGCTCTGATATCTACTCCCTACTCCAGCTTTCTTTTGATTAGTGTTGGCATACTATGTTTTTGCACTCCATTACTTTTAATGTATTTGTGTCTATATTTAAAGGGGTTTCTTGTTTTGCTTGTTTATCCAATGTGATAGTCTCTAATTTTTAATTGAGGTATTTAGACCGTTCATACTTAGTGTGATTATTGATATAGTTAGGATTCATCTGTCATCTTATGGCTTCTATTTGTCCCATCTAATTTTTATTCCTCTTTTCCACTTTTTCTTCCTTTCCTGGATCGAATTTTTAAAAACTTTTTTCTTTTATTCCCTTTTTTAGCTTATGAGCTATAACTTTGTTGTTTTATTTCAGTGATTCCTTTAGGGTTTATAGTATGCAATTTAACTTTATCAAAGTCTACCTTCAAGTGATATTATATTGTTTCACATATAGTATAAGAACCTTATACTTTTAAGAATTTTCTCTTCATCACCAGTTTAATCAATTTGATTGTGATGTGCCTTGTAGTTTTCTTCATGTTTCTTGTGCTTAGGGTTCTTGGATCTGTGACTGTAATTTTTATCAAATTTGAAAACAATTATGAGCTGTTATTTCTTCCAGTACTTTTTGGTCTCACCATACCCACTAACACCTTTGTATTTTGGAGACTACGTGTATTGAGTCACTTGAAGTTTTTACCAATTCATTGGAATTCTGTTCATTTTAATTTTTCTCTTTTTATTCTCTGTGTGTTTCATCCTGGATAATTTCTAATGCTATACTTTCAAGTTCATTAATCTTTTCTTTTATGATAGATATTATATAATCTGTTGATCACATTTATTGTATTTTTCATCTCAGGCATTGTAATTTCAACTCTAGAAATATAGATCCTCTATATTTGGGTCTTTTAAAATACTCTTCTTGTTGCTACATAGCATGGTTAATCTTCCTATGACCTGGTCTGTTGAATATATGAAATATAGTTATAATAATTATTCTAATGTCCTTTTCTATGACTTTTATCATGTGTCATTTCTGAATCTGTTTCTATTGCTTGATTTTTCTCCTCAGTATAGACCATATTTTCCTGCTTATTTGAATGCCTCGTAGTTATTGATTGGATGTCAAACATTGTATCTTGTACCAAACATTGTACCAATTATACTTTGTTGGGTATATTTATATATATTATATATATAAATATATAAAATATATTTTTATTACTAAAAATATTCTTAGACTTTGTTCTGGGACATAGTTAAGATACTTGGAAACAGTTTAATCCTTTCAAGTATTTTTTTTAAGGTTTGTTAGAGAACTGAGCAATATTTAGTCTAGGACTAATATGTCCCTGCTACTAAGGTAAAACTCTTCTGAGTACTCCGCCTGATGTGTCATGATTTATGAAGTTTTTCCCTCTGGCTGGTGGGAACCCAGCTATTCCCAGTTCTATGTGCGCTCAAAGAATTGTTTCCTCTACTACTTCTAGACAATTCTTTCCCCAGCCTTGAGTAGTTTCCCCACCTGAATGCGCTAATCAGTACTTAGTTGAAGACATGGAGTCTATACCTTTCAGGTCTCTAAGGCTTTTTCCTCTGTGTAGCACTTCCCTGTCCAGTACTCTGCCCTATTATCTTTAGATACTTTGGCTTCCCCAAATACATAGTGCTGTCTTAGCGATTCAGGGAGACCGCTGGGTCTAACTCAGTTCCACTGCCTGCATCACAGCTTGAGTTTTCTTTTCAAGCAGTAAGCTGGGGTAAGAGGGTCTGATCTCCTTTATTTCCCAGCTCTAAGCATTCACTACCCTGTACTGTTTGATGTTCTGTGGCTACAAAATGTTGCTTCATATATTTTATACAGTTTAATATTTGTTCCAGGTAGTAAAGTAAATCTGATCATTGTTTCTCCATTTTGGCTGAAAATGGAAGTCTTGCAATTGGAATTTTGCTGAATAAACTTTATAGGTTCCCTAGGGCTCCTGTAACAGAGTACCACAAGCTGGATGGCTTAAAATAACAGAAATATATTCTCTCACAGTATTAGAGACTACAAGTCCAAAATCAAGGTGTCAGTAAGGCCATCCTACCTCCAAAGACTCTAGGAAAGAAGCTTTCTTTTCCTCTTTTAGCTTCTGGTGGTTGGCTGTAATCCTCAGCATTCTCTGGCTCATAGATGCATCACCCCAATCTCTGCTTCTGTCTGCACACAGCCTTCTCCCCTGGGTACCTGTGCCTCTGTGTCAAAATTTCCTTTTCTTATAGAGGCACCACTAATTGGATTAGAGGCCACCCCAATCAAGTATGATCTCATCTTAACTCATTTATATCTGTGTCTTAATTTGGGCTAATACAAAAGAATAACATAGACTAGGTGGATTAAAAAACAAACATTTATTTCTCATAGTTCTGGAGGCTGGGATGTCCAAGATCAAGGCACCAATGGTCCCAGTGCCTGGTTAGAGCACTCTTCCTGGTTTGCAGATAACTGTTTTCCCTGGGTCCTCACAGTGAAGAGAGTAGAAAAATTTTCATCCTTCTCATGTTTCTTCTTATGAAGGCACTAATGCCATTCATGAGGGCTCCACCCTCATCACTTAATTACCTGCCAAAGGTCCCATTTCCAAATATCATCGTGTTGGAAATTCAGGCTTCAACATATGAACTGGGGGGAAGATATAAACATTCCAACATTCAGTCCATAGCAATCTGAAAACACCCTACATCCAAATAAGCTCACATTCATAGGTAGCAGGTATATATTTTAACATATCTTTGGGGGGACACAATTCAGCTCATAACAGAAACTTTCTTCTTCTTGATTAAACAGCATTTTAAATAGATTAAAGGCGACTGATCTTTGTGGTAAATTGTTAAATATACTGCATTATAAGTTTATTTTTAGGTGTCCTCAATTATTTGTGACTATTATAAAAGTTTCTAAGCTGCATATTTATCTTTTCTTAAATATGATTTGTTAATACAATGAAATTATTGCTTTAGAGTGGCTCATATTTCCTGGGTTTGTGTTTTTTTTCCTTTTAAAATAAAGCTGTTCTATATTTTTTTGCCTTCTGTTTTTGCCCTGAACCAGAGGATTATTAAGGATTAGAGGGAAATTCTAGTAATCAGTGGCTGTGGTGCTATCTTAAAAGTAGCTTCTTACCTAAGAATTAAAATGTGTAGTCCATTAAATTTTTATTATTTAGAGGTATTAGAAGGAACTCTGTCAAATGGGCTGACCCTTGATTCCATTTATAACTTCTTTTTAAAGGAAAACCAGAAAGGAATTGCTCACCTACTCATCCAACATCCAATGAAGTTCAACTCCATGAGCTAACATTATCAATGACAGAAGCATGGTCAAAATTAGGAGTCATAAAAGTCTACATTCTGAATTGACTTTCCTTAGGTTGATAAGTGTTTAGTCATACCCATGAATCCACAGGCTTTCTGAACTAGAAGGGAATTCTGAAATCTCCATCATTATAATTAGTATGTTGTACTATCTTAATTATCTGTTTATGTGACTCCCTCCCCCATAAGAACCTTAAGAGAACAAATATCCCAGTACTTAACATAGTGTGATACATTAGCTTCTCGAAAATTTTCTGTGCAAGAGATGACAATAGGAATTGGGGAAGAAAGGACCAAACAAATGATTGAATGAGGCCCAGAGAAGTTTAGCATCATGTCTACAGCCACACAGAGACTGACAGGGTAGAACTAAAACTGGCTTTCCTGATTCTCAAGTATTTTTCTTTCTTTCTTTTTTTTAAATTGAAGTATTGTTAGTATACAATCTTATATTGGTTTCAAATATGCAAAACAGTGGCTCAGCAGTTACCCATATTATAAAATCCTCACCCCCACTACTGAGGTCACTATCTGTCAACATAGGAAGACGTTACAGCATCATTAATATATTCTCCCTGCTGTATTACTATCCCTGTGACCAATTTATATTACAATTGAAAATTTTTGTTTATTCCCCTCAGTCTCCCCACCAACCCACCTCAACTCCTCCTCCATGGTAACTACCAGTCACTTCTCAGTGACTCTGAGTCTGCTGCTGTTCTGTTCATTTTGTTTTGCTTTATTTTTATATATTCCACAAAAAAGTGAAATCATGGTATTCACTTTCTCCACTTGGCTTATTTCACTTAGCATCATACCCTTGGGTCCATCCATGTTGTTGCAAATGGCAAGCTTTCTTTCTTATGGCTGAATATTCCATTGTGTATATGTACCACCCCTTCTTTATCCATTCATCTACTGACGGACACTTAGGTTCCTTCCATATCTTGGCTATTGTAAGTAATGCAGCAATAAACATAGGGGTGCATATGTCTTTTCAAATCAGGGATTTTGTTTTCTTTGGGTAACTCAAGTAGTTTTCTTTACATATCCTATATTTATTATATTTTTGAATCGCAGGTCTCTATTCACATTTTGCTAATTTTCATGAATAATAATAAATGGCACACTATAGTGCTTACTATCTTCCTGAAATTTTTCTAAGTGCTTTCAGTATATTAAGTCATTTGATCCTTATAACAACTCCATAAAGTAGTTACAATTATCCCTACGTTATAGGAAACTAAAATACAGAGATGTTAAGTAATATGCTCAAGACCACATATCTAACACGTGGTAAAGCTCAGTTTGGAATCCAGTCAGTCAAGCCCTAGACTTTATACATAAACCACCATGATGCATTCCCTGAAATGGAGTCACATTATCTTTTTGTTAAAGTTGTGTAAGGAAAAGCAAAGTAATATTTAATAATATAAAATAGTATGATATAGATTTTATTGCACAAAGAATATATATTTTAAAAAATCTCAGTTGATTTTATGTTCAAGATGTTCATTAATTTATTTTCCACTGAAAGATATAGAATCAATAGAAAAAAATAACTGAAGTTTATAAATTAATATTACCGAGAGGTAAAGATTTACCCTGGATAGCACACTTTTTGGTAGTAGCTTCACAGAGTTTTTATAAACAATAACCAGTAAGTCAGAATTGATTCTTCATTTCTTCAAGGGGGTTAAACCTTATTCTTTTTATTCTTTTCCATATAGTCCTAATTGAAAGCCATCCTAGTGTTCTTAATTTTTTTATTATTGCTCTAGAGTTTGCAATATGTATTGTTAAACTTATCACAGACTTTCTGTAAATAATATTATAATATTTCATGGACAATGTAAAAACCTTACAACAGTACATTTCCAGTTTCCCTCTTTGATCCTTTGTGCTATTGTAGCATACATTTTACTTCTACATATATTTTAAACTCTACAATGAATTGTAATTCCTTTTGCTTCAATCAATTATCTTGTAAATAAATTTTAAAATGAGAAAAAAGTACTTAATGTTTACTCACATATTCACCATTTCTGACACTCATTATTCCTTTGTGTAGATCCAAATTTCTATCTGATATGATTTTCCTTTTGCTGGAGAAACTTCCTTGAACATAAGAAATTCAGGTCTGCTGATGAATAAGTTCTTTCTGCTTTTGTAATCTAAAATTGGTTTTATTTTGCCTTAATTTTTGAAAAATATTTTTCTCTGTATTTGAAATTATAGGTTAAGCTTCCCCCTTTCAGCACTTTAAAAGATGTTTCATTGTCTTTTGATTTGCGTGTTTCTGAAAAGAAGTCATGAGCTGTCATACTTATATTTGTTTTTCTGTAGGTAATAAGTCTCCTCTAGCTGCTTTTAATACTTTTGCTTTATCCTCAGTTTTAAGCAATTTGGTAATCATATGCCTTGGTGTTGTTTTTTATTTTTATCCTCCTTGGGATTCACCAAGAGTCTTGGATATGTGGGTTTATGGTTTTTGTCAAATTTGGGAAATTTTTCACTATAATTTCTTCACATTTTTTTGTTCCTCTTCTCCTCTTCGTCTGGGACATAAACTTCACATGTAGTAGACTGTTTGCTATTATTCCACAAGTCACAAAAGCTCTGTTCTTTTTTATTTTTTTAAGTCTTTTTCCTCTCTGTGCTTAATTTTGGATGTATTCTAAATTGTTATACCCTCAAACTCACTGATCTTTCTTCTGTAGTGTATTATTGGCTATTAATCTCATCCATTGAAATTTTTATTTCAGATTATTATATTATTCATCCCTAGAAGTTCTGATTCTTTAAAAAATACCTTCCATTTCTCATTATATTTATGTTTTACTTTAAATACTTGTACACAGTGACAACAGCTCTTTTATGGTGTCTTCTAGAATCATTATCTCCACCATTTCTATATCCTTTGTATTGATTATTTTTTTCTTCTTATTCTAGATCACATTTTTCTGTTTCTGGTGTGTCTAGTAACTTTTTATTGAAAGGTGAATATTATAAATATTATGCTGTTGAGCCTCTGGACTTGTCTTTCTCTAAGTGTTTGGTGCTTTATTTTGGCAAGTGAAGTTACATGCAGATCATGTAAGACCATTGAAGACCTTATATTTTTCTAGGGCAGCCCTAGAGCAACCTTCACTCAAGAGATACTTCAGCCTTACTAGTAAGATGTGACTCTATTGGTGTTTCTACTGAATGGCCTACATGTCACTGAGGTCATCTCTCTACTGGTCAAAGTCAAAAGTCAGAAATGCAGTTTAAAAGAATATGGTCGGGGTGGCTTCACTGTGAAAGTGACAGTTTACCCATACACGCTTTTCTTTTGGCTTTCATTACTAGAGCAATGGGTATGATTTAAAAAAAATAGTGTTGGTATTTAATGTCAAACAGCCTTTCAGAAGGTTATAACATTTTATACTTCTACCAACAGTTTAGGAGAGTGCCTACTTCATAATATCCTTGCCAGCATTGAGTGTTATGTTTAATAAATTATAGTATAAATCTCTTGGAAGGAATATCATGCAGCCATTAGAACCATGATTTTTAAAAGCGATTTAATGACTTGGAGAAAATGCTCTCAAAACAATGTTAACTGAACAAAAGCAGAACAAAAATTCTATATACATCAAGATCTCATTTTTATATAAAGATCATATATATTCTTTGTTAATGACATTTATCCATGGATAATAGGATTATGGGTGAATTTTATATTCTCATTATTTTCTTTTTAGTATAACTTTCATGCTAAAAACTACTTTAAAATATTATGTACCTGATAAATGAGTGCATAGAAGAGAAAGGGCTTTACTCAGAACATGGAAATAACTGAAGGCACAATAATCTACAGATATAGAAACCATATACCCACCATGAACTGTAACTGTAGTCACATATTTCAGTCTTTATATTCATCAGGGATCCTCTGAGAATGGGGCCTTGGGAGCTATCCAAAGGGAAGTCCTGATGGCACCTCCCACCTAACTGGGAACTTCCAAAAATTACAAAACTGGTCAATCTATGTGTATGGAACGGAAGTAACTCTCTGCTTCGGATTGGTTTTATTTGTTTTGACTAATTTGGGCAAAATGCATTTTTCTTGGCTTCCATGTTATACTTTGACATTAAGTATATTAGTTTGCTAGAACTGCCATAACAAAAGATCACACATTAGGTGACTTAAACAACAGAAATGTATTCTTCTACAATTCTGGAGGCTAGAAGTCCAAGATCTATGTGTTGACAGAATTGATTTCTTCTGAAGCATCTTTCCTTGGCTAACAGATGACCACCTTCCTCCTGTGTCTCTTCATATGTTCTCCCCTCTGTACATGTCCATGTCCAAATTTCTTATTCTTATAAGGACACCAGACATATTGGACTAGGGCCCACATGACCTTGTTTTAACTTAACTACCTCTTAAAGACCCTATTTCTTAATACAGTTACATTACGATATAATTGGGGGCTAGGACTGCAACATATGAATTTTGAGGGGATGCAATCCAGTCCATAATACTGAGCAAATTTAGCTCTTTTTTTTTTCATGGAGGTAGCAGAGGCAGAAAACCCATTTCTTCACTCTCCAAGCATAAGCTCTAGATCCAAAAATGCCTGGTATTGAATTCTGGTTCTTTCACTTAAGAGTTGTTTAGGACAAGATATCTAGCCTTTCCACCCTTCAGGACTTTTGTCTCTCAAATGGGAACAATTCAAGCACATATCTCATGGTTCATTGTAAGTATTCTGTGGTTCATTTATGTAGATCTTGTAGAACAGTGCTAGTCACAAAGCCCTATACTAAATGCTCAATAAAGGTTAGCTGTTATTGTTATATCAAATGATCTCATTAATGTAGCTATTTATTTAACACTACTTGACACAGAAGAGACAGTGATGAGCACAAAAGAGAGTCTCTGTCTTCACTGAGGAGGGATTTCACCCTGGATCTCATTCTTATTGCTGGTGAGGAAACTTTTGTTCTCCTTTTAAGAATTCCACTTAGAAATACTTTTCTAGACTTCCGGGAAGATGGCGGTGTGAGCAGGGCAGCAGAAATCTCCTCCCAACACTATATTTATCTACGAAAACACAGCAAATACATCTATTCCTAAAAGAGAGACGAGAATACACAGGAAAGCGCACAGCGTGCAGCTACACCCGAGAGGACTCGGCACCCCAAGAGGCGGGTAAGATCCGGAGCCGCGACCCGGCGGGACCCGAGCCCTCCCCCACCCCAGCGCACCGGCGGGAGGAGAGGATTCAGAGCCGGGAGGGAGTGGAAGTACACCCCGCGAAGTAGCCAGCCCCGGGGATCTGCGCGGGGAGCGCTGACCCACATTGCGCAGTGCAGCGGAGATTGGAGAGACAGAGGGGCAGGATCTGAGCGGGGAACGCGCCAGGGGGCTTGCAGCCGGCTCCGGGAAGGAAAAAAAAAGCGCGCGCTTTCCTCAGCGGTCTTAAAGAGACAGGAGCCCAGCGGAGGAGCCGGATCGCCCCAGCACACTCAGCCCAGCAGGCTGGGAGTCCTGGGGAGTTTCAGACGCCTTAGCTGGCGACTGAGGAAGCGTAGCCATACTTAACACTTCTCACTGAGATCAACAGCCTCCTACTCGTTCCCACCCCTGCCAGAGCGATAAAGGGCCCTGCGGAGCGGCACAGTCACAGCTGTGGAATAGTGGGGCAACAGCGCCACCTAGAGCATTCCCACAGAATCTACGTCCGGTGGGCTTTTTTTTGTTTTTTTGTTTTGTTTTGTTTTTTGTTTTTTCTTTTCTTTCTTTTTTTTCTTTTTTCTTTCTTTCTTTCTTTTTTTTTTTTTCTCTTTTTTTTTCTTCTCTTTTTAAAGTCTTAAAGAGCCCAGCTGACATACGTGGCAACTATCAGTGACCAATTATACAGCCATGAAAAGACAGAGGAATATGGTTCAGACCAAAATCAACCAGACAACCCCAGAGAGGGAGTCTGAAGGGATGGAAATGCACAGCCTCCCTGAAAAAGAATTCAGAATAAAAGTCATAACCATGCTGATGGACCTACAGAGAAATGTGCAAGAGCTGAGGGAGGAAGTGAGGGAACTGAGGAAAGACAATACAGAAATCAGACAAGCGATCGACGGGCTTAACAGCAGAATGGATGAGATGAGAGAGACTGTTAATGGAATAGAAAACAGAGAACAGGAGTACAGAGCAGCTGAGGCAGAGAGAGATAAAAGGATTTCTAGGAATGAAAGACTATTAAGAGAACTGTGTGACCAATCCAAACGGAACAATATTCGCATTATAGGAGTACCAGAGGAAGAAGAGAGAGAAAAAGGGATAGAAAGTGTCTTTGAAGAAATAATTGCTGAAAACTTTCCCTCGCTGGGGAAGGAAGTAGTCTCGCAGTCCACCGAAGCTCATAGATCTCCCAACACAAGGGACCCAAGGAAGACAACACCAAGACACATAATAATTAAGATGGCAAAGATCAAACATAAAGACAGGGTATTAAAGGCAGCTAGAGAGAAAAAAGATCACCTACAAAGGAAAACCCATCAGACTATCATCAGACTTCCCAACAGAAACCTAACAGGCCAGAAGAGAATGGCATGATATATTTAACGTTATGAAACAGAAGGGCCTCGAACCAAGAATATTGTATCCAGCACGATTATCATTTAAATATGATGGAGGGATTAAACAATTTCCAGATAAACGAAAGTTGAGAGAGTTTGCCTCTCATAAACCACCACTACAGGATATCTTAAATGGACTGCTCTAGATGGAAGCACACCTAAGGCTAAAAAGATGTCACCAGAAAAAAAAAATCATAGCAAAGAAAGCAGACCATCCAAATACTAACTAAAGGCAAAGAATAAAACACCTATTATAGAAAGAATGGAGGAGGAGGAATAAGAAGGGAGAGAAATAAAGAAACATCAGACTGTGTTTACAATAACTTAACAAGAAAGTTAAGTTAGATTGTTAGATAGTAAAGAAGCAACCCTTGAACCCTTGGTAACCACGAATCTAAAGCCAGCAATGGCAATAAGTACATACCTATCAATAATCACCCTAAATGTAAATGGACTGAATGCACCAATCAAAAGACACAGAGTAACAGAATGGATAAAAAAGCAAGACCCATCTATATGCTGCCTACAAGAAACTCACCTCAAATCCAAAGATATACACAGACTAAAAGTGAAGGGATGGAAAAAGATATTTCATGCAAACAACAAAGAGAAAAAAGCAGGTGTTGCAGTACTTGTATCAGACAAAATAGACTTCAAAACGAAGAAAGTAGCAAAAGATAAAGAAGGACATTACATAATGATAAAGGGGTCAGTCCAACAAGAAGATATAACCATTATAAATATATATGCACCCAACACAGGAGCGCCAGCATATGTGAGACAAATACTAACAGAATTAAAGGAGGAAATAGACAGCAATGCATTCATCTTAGGAGACTTCAACACACCACTCACTCCAGAGGACAGATCAACCAGACAGAAAATAAATAAAGACACAGAGGCACGGAACAACACACTAGAACAGATGGACCTAACAGACATCTACAGAACTCTACACCCAAAAGCAACAGGATACACATTCTTCTCAAGTGCACATGGAACATTTTCCAGAATAGACCACATACTAGGCCACAAAAAGAACCTCAGTAATTTCAAAAATATTGAAATCCTACCAACCAACTTCTCAGATCACCAAGGTATAAAACTAGAAATAAATTTTAGAAAGAAATCAAAAAGGCTCACAAATACATGGAGACTTAACAACACTCTCCTAATTAATCAATGGGTTAACGACCAAATCAAAACAGAAATCAAAGAATATATGGAGACTAATGACAACAACAACACAAAGCCACAACCTCTGTGGGACGCAGCAAAGGCAGTTCTAAGAGGAAAGTATATTGCAATCCAGGCCTATTTAAAGAAGGAAGAACATTCCCAAATGAATAGTCTAAAGACACAATTACAGAAATTGGAAAAAGAAGAACAAATGAGGCCCAAAGTCACCAGAAGGAGGGACATAATAAAGATTAGAGAAGAAATAAATAAAATTGAGAAGAATAAAACAATAGAAAAAATCAATAAAACCAAGAGCTGGTTCTTTGAAAAAATAAACAAAATAGATAAACCCCTAGCCAGACTCATTAACAGGAAAAGAGTATCTACACACATAAACAGAATCAGAAATGAGAAAGGAAAAATCACGACGGACCCCACAGAAATACAAAGAATCATAAGAGAATATTATGAGAATCTATATGCTAATAAGCTGGAAAACACAGAAGAAATGGACAACTTCTTAGAAAAATACAACCTTCCAAGACTGACCAAGCAATAAACAGAAAAACTAAACAGACCAATCACCAGTGACGAAATCGAATTGGTAATCAAAAAACTACCCAAGAACAAAACCCCTGGGCCTGATGGATTCACCTCTGAATTCTACCAGACATATAGAGAAGAAATAACACCGATTCTCCTTAAAGTTTTCCAAAAAATAGAAGAGGAGGGAATACTTCCAAACTCATTCTATGAAGCCAGCATCACTCTAATACCAAAACCGGGCAAAGACCTCACCAAAAAAGAAAATTACAGACCAATATCCCTGATGAACGTAGATGCAAAAATACTCAACAAAATATTAGCAAACCGAATTCAAAAATACATCAAGAGCATCATACACCATGATCAAGTGGGATTCATCCCAGGGATGCAAGGATGGTACAACATTCGAAAATCCATCAACATCATCCACCACATCAACAAAAAGAAGAACAAAAACCACATGATGATGTCCATAGATGCTGAAAAAGCATTTGACAAAATTCAGCATCCATTCCTGAATAAA
>JAVSCE010009687.1:0-159635 GCA_032199065.1 Smutsia gigantea
AGGCCTCCCCCGAGTTGTATTTAGAAACTGAAGCCTGTGCAGTCGGTCGGTACAGTCAAGGTAAAATGTTAAAATACCAATTCAGAGCAAAACACAAAACTGGATTTTTACCTCCAAGTCAGTGAAAAACCCTGACCAAAGCTTTGGCAGTAATTATCCCTGTTATTTTAAGTAGCGATTTCAGGGGTTGATAAGAAAGATCTTGTAAAATCTTTAGTAATCCAGGTTATTTAAACCAATAAAATTTGGACCTTTGAGGAAATGAGTTAAAAAGTTAGGAAGATTTTTGTTTTCATGACTTTATGTTCAAACTATGTTTTCCCTTTTTCGTCTTTGTTTCTGCTTTTGTAAAATAAACCTTTACCAATTGTCACCTCTTTGAAGGTACACTAGCTGTGGTTCCCTCCGTTAGATATTTTGCAAAATGATTATATGTAATTATTATAAATATATATTAATTATACATATATAATGTATATATTTAAATATATGTATTTTAAAGTGTCAAGAGTAAAGAGATTTATCTATAATTCCCATATTCCTTTATAGAACCTTCTATTGTAGAGCCTCTTAATTTCCAAAACTCAGTGCTGAATGTTCTACTGGACCAGCACTGTCCAATAAAAATATAATGGAAGCCAACTACATAAATTTTCTAGTAGCCACATTAAAAAAAAAAGGAAACAGGAAACAGATGAAATTGATACATCTTATCAACCCAACATATCAAGAACATTATATCAACATGCAATCAATATAAAAAATATTAATGATTTTTTTTTCATACTAAGGCTCTGAAATTCAGTGTGTATTTTACTTTTACAGCACATCTCTGTTCTGACTAGCCACATTTCAGGTGCTCAATAGACCCATGTGACTAGTTGCTTTTGTATTAGGCAGCACAGTCCTAGACACTGGGATTGCCTTCTTATCCTCTGAATTCTTCATGCCTAGTAGGACAAACTGGAAAAGTGCAATCATTCAAACTAAGATGTGAGATGAGTCTTTAGTTACATGGATGTATTTCTATGACCTTATTTATATGTATTAATGATCTTAATAATACATTAGTAATCTAATTAATGATTGAATAATAACGTATTGAATGCTTATTAAAAACTTTACATACATTGATTCATTTAATTCTTTCAACAACTCTGTTAGGTGGACACCATTATTCCCATCTTATAGATCAGGAAACAGGCATACAAAGATTAGTAATTTGCCCAAGGTCATACAGCTAATAAATGTCAGGACCCAGCTTTTTTCTCTCCTGGAAAATTTTCAGCAACTTTCCTCTTTTTCTAACTCTCCAATTTTGTTTTGTTCTAATCCATCTGTATCTCAGGTCCTTAAAGTTATTTTCAAAACCTATGCAAGTTGTATACTTCAATTAAAAAATTAAGAAAAAAAAAGCTAATCAAGGTCATTCTACAATCAGGCACTTTGTCTTTAGTTTTCAAGCACTAATCTGAGAGTCTGAGGACATAGTCCCAATCTGATCACTGACTTCATCTCTGACCTAGAGCAAGTCTTACACTTTCCCTGCTTCACTTCCCCATTTGTAAAGCAGATAAGTGCATAATGCATGCTTTTCTCAAATAATAGTATTATTTTACCTGTGGTTAAGGAATTTCTAAACCCATGCAAGAACCCTAAAGGCTCCTCTTGTCTGTTAAAGTAAATTTGGTTTATTACCATTTAAGGCTCTCCAAGACATGTCTTCTTACCCTTTGACATAGATTCTCCAGTTTTAGCAAGCTAGCCTAATTACCATTTGGCTCTTATGGTTTCCTCATTCTGTCTACTCTACCATTGCTCATGCATTATTGCTGGAAGGACCTCCTCATCCTTTTCAGCAAACCTATGCCCCTCCCTTCCTTCAAAACTCACCATTTCCAGAAAGCCATCATTAACTTAACTCCACCCAGCTCTAACCCTATTCCCATCAGTTCCCACATAGTGGCTTTTGCTGATTTATTTGTATTTGTTCTGTTGTTCTGTAATTGTATTTTCTGTTTGTTGCATATGGATGTCTTTTCAAGATGTACTACTTATTTCCTTATAATTGTCAGGACTAAGCCCTACACAAAGTCCATCCCAACTGGTATTGACTCAACTAACCACTGACCAGAGAATATTTTACCCAGTCTGTAATCTTTCCCTTATGTACATGTGTATCCCACAGAGAAACTGTGTGAACCTTAGAGGTCACCTTCTTTTATAAAATCATAGAAATGCTCTAAAAAAATTAAATACCAATTACCAGAGCCTAGACTTCATGACAGCAGTAATTGTGACCCTACTGAGGAAAAAGGGGGAGAACCTTGCTTGGCCCCATCCTTAGTCCCATGGCCCTGCAGCAAGTCAAGAGTGAACCCAGACCTGCTACCTACAACTTGGGATAGGAGAATAGAAGGTAGCATATAGTTCCCATAAGGAAGACTGACTAACAATCTAACATATGCTCTAGGCAGGTTTCTCTGGAATAACTGAAATGAAGAACACAAGGGCTCTTGGAAATTCTTATCCTGCCCATGGTGCTTCAGGAGGAGTGGGGAAGCCGGGAATGTCTCAAGGTCATTAGCCCTACTTCTAGCAGATTTCTAGGCTTCTCTGGTTAACAAAGCCCTTAAAAATCCGCAAATGAAAAACCTATACAAGTTGCATACATCAATAAAAAGTTAAAGAAAAAGCTAATCAAGGTCATTCTAATATTAGGCACTTTCATCTTTAGTTTTCAAGCACTAGTCTGAGAGTCTGAGGACATAGTCCCAATCTGATCAATCACTGACTTCATTTATGACCTAGAGCAAGTCTTATACTTTCCCTGTTTCAGCTTCCCCATTTGTAATGCAGGTAATTTATGCTTTTCTCAAAGAATAGTATTTTACCTGTGGTTTAGGAATTTCTGAAAAAATGTCTGTCATGTTCTTAATGTCAGAACAGTCTTCATAGAAGGACTATATTTAGCCTCCCTGACTTAGAAAATGTGGCCTTCAGTGTTGTGGAAATTATAACTCTAATTCCGCTAATAAGAGTCTTACCTTTGGAATATGGTGAAGGGGTTCCAAAAACTAGGGACACAAAAGTTGGCAAGCAATCCATAGGAAGCTGATACCATGAGATCTCAGACTTGACTCTTTTCTATAACTGAAGATGGCTGTTGGAATGACCATTGGAAATGTGGGGAGTAGATAGAATGTTGCCTACTCACCTGTATTCTTCATGAAAGGCAAGTAGATTAATTCCATATGTTTTAAAATGTACACTATACTGATGGATAATAACTATATATAACAAGTAACAGGTGATATATATAATGTATTTAAGGGAGGCAATATGACATTAAATAAATCCAAATATGGCCAGAGAATGGTTAGAAAGAGTTTTATTTCTCTTGGTGTCTTTCCATCAGGAAATTGAAAAAGTCATACATTTCCACCTGCTTATTTCCTTTCTAGCCCCCTCTTCCCCCCCACCCCACCCCCAGTACTTCTGCTTCCTTTCTTCACAAACCACTACTCTCCTGCAGGATTATCTACCACTCCCAAGTGACTGGCAACTACATGACTAAACCCAAGCACTTTGTTGGTGATCTTCAAACTGGGAAGAGTTATTTTATCTGTGTCCCCTTAGGAAGGGTTAGCCACTTCCTAATATGAGTTAGGGAATAAAGCCAACACCTCTGTGCAGGCAAGAATGCATATGTCCTTATGCACCCCTATGTTTATTGCAGCATTATTTACAAAGGCTAAGACATGGAAGCAACCTAAGTGTCCATCAGTAGATGAATGGATAAAGAAGATGTGGTACATATACACAATGGAATATTATTCAGCCATAAGAAGAAAACAAATCCTACCATTTGCAACAACATGGATGGAGCTAGAGGGTATTATGCTCAGTGAAATAAGCCAGGCAGAGAAAGACAAGTATCAAATGATTTCACTCATCTGTGGAGTATAACAACAAAGCAATACTGAAGGAACAAAACAACAGCAGACTCACAGAACCCAGTAATGGACTAGCAGTTACCAAAGGGAAAGGGGTTGGGGAGGGTGGGTGGGAAGGGAGAGATAAGGGGATTAAGAGGTATTATGATTAGCACACATAATATAGGGAGGGCACGGGGAAGGCCTTATAGCACAGAGAAGACAAGTAGTAACTCTATAGCATCTTACTACGCTGATGGACAGTGACTGTATTGGGAGGTGTGTGGGGGACTTGATAATATGGGTGAATGTAGTAACCACAACATTGCTCATGTGAAACCTGAGCATAAGATTGTATATCAGTGATACCTTAATAAAAATATTCATATGTCTGTATCTGATGCATGGGTCTCTGGAACGCTGCTACATTTCTTGTGGAATCCCAAGTCTCTAAAGGTTACAGTATTCTGGAGCTGGCATGCTGGAATTGACTTAGCAATGATGCCTTGACCTGACAACCAAAAAAATAAGTGAGGGCTTTGGTTGAACCTAACCAGTGAAGTAGCCAAGAGGACTGGAAGTCTCAGAAGCTTGGTAACAGACAGCCTCAGTTTTTCCACCCTTGGGTCTATTTCTGTTTGTCTTTTAAATCCCTAACAAGAAGAATTTAGATCAGAATATCAATACCTGATCCCTTGCCTAGCACAGAGAATAATCTCAACCTCTGTCTAGCCCTAAGTTAGGAGTGGGTTGAAGAAAAGAAACCCAAGACATAAGGTCCTCCATCCTGGTGGAATCAGGGGTGTAGTCCTTTTATGAGAGCAATTTGCCTTGGAGTTTTAGCCATGATTTTAAATAACTGAGGATGAAAATCTGCCTCCAGCCTCTGTACAGAACTTGTATTAGAGTCAAGAGTAATGAATGCATAAAAAGTGCAGGGGGAGGTAGAAATCGGCTTGTGGCCTCCTTATGCACAGGACTGAACTGATAGTCATCTTGTCCCCAGTAAACAAATAATGCCAGGCCTGCGGAAAGACTGTAAGGTAAGCATGTTAGGCCCCTTTCATTTCTAGATATTCTGCATTTTCTAGGAAAATAGTCTCAGTATGAAGGCTAGCCTGTGCGATCTGGTACTTTTTTTTTATTATTAAAATCTAGATGGAAACATCTCTGTATTGTGAGTTGACTCAAGAAGAATCCAAAGAGACAATAAGCAATTCAAACTGCTCATATTCTTTAGTCCTGGGAAGCTGTAACAGCAGATTTCTAGATACGGTCTATTTTAGTTCAAAGTGCGATCACACTGTATAAAATACACATTCACTGAGAATGAGGCACAAATACCCTAGGGACCTGATGTCAGGAATTAGGGCAGGCAAAAAAAAAAAAAAGACTAAACTCTTAGGCAACAAGGCACAATTCAAACATTCAAGAGAGATTTATATTTTTATTGCCCCAAACATACATTAACTACAAAGCAGAGGCCACAGTTTTAGGAACTCTGCATCAGGAAACCCTGAACTCTTGCTGGGCCCTATCTTGAGGTGCCTCAGTACCAAGAGATGGCAAAATATGACATCTTTGTTTAGTCTTATGTACGTTTCCTAATATGAATCATTTCTGTTTTATCTCCATTTAAGAGGATACTGATATGTGGAGGGGAGGGTAACAGAATCAAAGGAATGGAACAGGTGGAAGGGAGAAAAAGGAGTCATTATTTTACAGAAAGTACCATTCTTACTGTCTGATGGGGTAAATCACTTTCTTTAGTTTATAAGCCCACTTTTATTTTTCCCCTAAATTAGAACACTATATAGTTCTATCCGGATTGAGTTCAGACTTGAAGTTTACAAACTATGGTCCTGAAAGCAGATGCATGTTTCATCCTCCTGAATAAGGAATTAAAATGGTAAAACTTTAAGACCTTTGTTTTCCATAACTTTTCCCCCTTATGGTAAAGGGACAGAGAAGCCCAATATGCAGTGTTACAAACACTAGGATTAAACTTAAATTTTAAGGATAGGCAGTGTAAGGGGGAAATTAGTTGCTTTTGCTTTTTTTATTATTATTATTGTTATAGGGGGCTTCAAATAAAGGAATCACAAACTGACATGGGAGATAGGTGCAGTAATTGCCCAGGGTTAACTGCAAAGCAGTGATTAAAGCCATGATGAGAATTTCTGACTCCCAGTCCTGTCTCTTTTCCAAATATCCTTGCTATGGCAGATAACTGTCAGAGTACAAGTACTGAAATATTAAGGAGACCACATGCCCTAGATTATACAGGACAGTCCTGATTTCACATATTCTCTGCTGTTGTTATAGTCATGTAACTGTCCTAGAAATTCCAATATTCTGGTATTTGAGTTTAGAGAAAAAGAATTGTGTTCCTGGGAGAGAAGGCAAAGCACGCACATGATAGTGGGTGTCAAGGCCAGGTAACAGGAAGGAGACAGAAAGATCTGATTGCTAGAATAACTAGGCAGCTCAAATGAGGGTAGTAGAATCCTATGCTGCGGGAGCATAAGCTGATGCTGAAAAGAATGCTCTCTCCACAAGTGATTTAAACAGAGCAACATTGCTGTTTTTATCCCACCTTCGGAGTACTAGTATTCCAGCTTCCATTAGAAGCAGGTTTCCACCTTGGAGATTGATATAATATAACAAGTCCTATAAAGCAGAACAGTGGGGATGATCCTTTACTGAAAGGGGTGTGGAGATAACTTCATTAGAAAAAAATGTCTTCATGCAGCAGGTTTGAAATCCTCAAATTGCTTTATGGAATCAGGTCTGTTCATTCCTCACTAGGAACAGCAAACTTAACAAGAGAAACAAGTTCTCTAGGTTCATAAATCCATACAGTTAATCCTAGGCTCTTAGACCATACACGAACAAACCCGAGACATCCAGTTGAAGTACACTCTTTATTTAGTACAACTAATCCATTACCACTCTAAATAATTGGAACTACATTTAAAAGCTTTACACAGTGTTTTTCAGTATGAAAAAGAAAGTAGAAATTCATGGAGCAGAAGAAAAGTTCAGTTTTTCTTCCTTTACCATGATCATTGCCTACCTGGTTATTCCATGTAGTAACCCTAAAGGAATTCTCCACAGGCAGGTGGGGCCTCTTGTTCTGCAGAGTATATGCCAAGTAAGTCTCCCCAGTACAAGGGTTGCCAGATAAAGTACAGGACACCTCATTAAATTTGAATTTCAGATAAACAAATTGTTTTCTAGTATGTCTCAAATATTTCATGGGACATGCTTGTACTAAAAATGGGCAGTATTTGAGGGGAATACTTACACTAAAAACTACCTATTGTTTATCTGAAATTCAAATTTAACTGAACATCCCATATTTTTATTTGCTAAATCTGGCAACTTCACCTTCAGATTTTGAAGAAAGCAGCCAATGGCCTTTGAACTGTTTGATTTTATAAAAGGGAATTTTAAAATAGCTTTTGTGTTTGCAAAAATCTTTCTTGAAAGTCAATGGGCAGTTGATATGCATTGACAGAGTCTATGTTTAGTTTTTAGGCTATGAAACCCCTGAAAGGGTTCTGACTCTTCTAATTTTCATATGCTCCAGGGTATTAATCTGAGTGGAGAACAGCATAAGTTAGTATCAACTGGCTCCATAAAACTTGTCTCTTCAAATATTTTAAATATTTTTTCCGAGATTAAATACCCATATTCAAAATAGGATGGTGATTGTAACATATTTTATAAGAGAAATTGCTTTGAGAGTGATGTTGGCAAGGTTCTGTGGTGTAGCAGCTAAATGCTGATCTGCCACACTGAGAAACCAGTGATGGTTTTGATTTCTTTCTCTCACCACTGTTACTATCTTAATATACTTTAAGTATTTCCACTCACCTGCAAATGATGCAGGCAGACATTATAGACCTGATTCTGTCACTCCTGTAGATATCAAAGCTTGATCATTTTAACAGGTGAAGAATAAAACCACTGTGAAGAATAAATATTCACAGGATTTTAATGAAGGAGTATCCCAAGAGAATCTCACATTTTACCATAACTCAGAAGAGGGAAATCTTTTCCATAATTATTAATAATTTGGTTCTTTAGAAAAGTCATTTCTTCACTTGCTTATTAAACATGTATTGAATGCCTAGTGTATGCTACTCATGTGTGTATAAACTTGGATTGAAGTCTAATTTACACAGAATAAAACAGACCAATCTTAAATGTTCAGGTCAATGCCTATTGACAATTGTAACCACTGTGTAACTACCACTCAAAACAAGACACAGAATCTTTTCATCATCCCAGAAAGTTTCCTCATGGCCCTTTTCTGCCAATCCTCACCCCTGTCCCTTCACCCAAGCAACTAACTTTCTGATTTCTATCACCATAGATTTGTTTTGCCTGTTCTTGTATTTCATATCAGTGGAATCATTCAATATGTGTTTGGTGTGTGTGTGTGTGTGTGTGTGTGTGTGTGTCTGTGGTTTCTTTTATATAACATAATGTTTTGATCTACACATGTGAATATCAATAATTCATTCCTTCGTGTTGCTGAGTAGTCTTGTAGAACTATGCTGCAATTTATTTATCCATTCTCTTATTGATAGATATTGGGTTATTTCCAGTTAAGGGCTGTTATAACCAAGACTACCTATAAGCATTCTTGTACAATTTTATAGATATATGTTATGTGTAAATACTTAAGAAAGGAATTCTTGTATCATAGTGAATGTACATTTAAACTTCTAAGAAATGTCCAAACAATCCTCCAACATGGCAGCACCATGTAAATTCCCACCAGCAAGATATGAGAGTTCTAGTTTTTTCACATTTTCAACCAACATTTGGTGATTCCAGTCTTTTTAAAAATCCCTTCTGGTATATGCAAAATGGTATCTCCTTGTTTTAATTTGCATTTTCCTGATGACTACTGATGTTGAGCATTGTTACAAGTTGGGTTCCCTTGGAAGCAGACTATAGAAGGGCAATTAGTCAGTGGGAGTTTTTTGGGGGTAGTGCATTTGAGTGCAACACCTCTGAAAAAGAAGAGACAAGAGCATGATTGGGCAGAGGAAGAAGTTGATATGTGGTGTAGTCTCAGAGGCCTCAGCCAACCCTAGGGAGAGCTCTGAAACTGGGATGATCCTTCAAAAATGTTCTGAATTTGGGCAAAAGGCCAGGCCTTTATGCCCCCTTGTTGATTAGCTATTGGATGCAGGCCACTGTGAGAAGAGGGAGTGACCTTAGGGAAGTCAGGGCTCTTCAGATGAGGCAATCACTGAAATGAACTGACAGCTGAAGGCTGTCTACTGGCAGCCTTTTCAGTAGCTGAGGAATAAGTCCTTTATTCCAAAAGGAGACTCTGGGTGGTACATAGCGCTTACTACAAGCACCTCTTCATAGCTTATTGGCCATTTGGGTCTCTTTTTTTGTGAGGTGTCTGTTCAAGCCAAACACCCATTTTTTTCACTGTGTAGTTCATCTTTTTTTTGTTGATTTATAGGTATTCCTTATACTATCTGGATATGAATCCTTGGTCAAGTATATACACTATGAATATTTCCCCCCAGTCTGTCCTTTTCTTAGTGGTATCGTTTAATGAGTAGACTTTTAAATATACACTATGAATATTTCCCCCCAGATTTGTCTACTTCTTTTCTTAGTGGTATCGTTTAATGAGTAGACTTTTAAATTTTTGATGAAGTCCAATTTTTCAATTTTTGCTTTCATTGTTAGTGCTTTTTGTGTCCTGCCAAGAAATCTTTGCCTCATTCAAGGTTGCTGAAATATTCTTCAATGTTTTTTCTAGAAGTTGTGTGATTCTTGTACTGATTACTTCAAAACATAAAGTTAAAAAATAAAGTTTATTGTGAGGGGGTTTCTGATTATAAAAGTATTGCTCGATCAATGTAGGAAATTCAGAAAATTTATATGAGTACTAAGAAAACAAAAATATCAGTAATTCCAGAAATACCACTGTTAACATTTGGTATACTGCCTTCCTTGTTTTTTTCCTGTGCACATATGTGTAACACACACACATATACACAGGCACTTACTATGTTGGCATCATAATACACTTTTCTTAATATATTATTCAAGTATTCAATTTATTAAATATTCCTCTGTACAATTTAATGACTATAGATATAGGTTAACTTATTTAATTCTTTAACTTACAAATTAACTTATCTAACTCATTTCCTATTCTTGGGTATTTAGAGTATTTCTAATTATTTTTGCTGTTTTAAATAGAATCCATATAAAGCCTAGCTGATAGATAGCCCAAGCAAAGATTTTAAAGAAACATCATTCCAACATATAAAAAGAAAAAAAGGGTCAAAGAAAAAGAGTAAGAGGGTGAGAAGGAAGAAGAGAAGAAAGAGGGAACATGAGAAAAAAAGAAAAGTAAAATAAATCTTTACTTTCTCAAGATAAAACCAAAGGGAGATTACACTAGTAGGACATAGCAAAACTTCTCAAAATCCTCTCTTCCCCCACTTTCCTTTAATACCTCCCACATAGGATGATTGTTTGAAGCATCTTTCCCAACTAGCCCCTCTCTCCAGCTTCTTCCCTTCCTTTTCCCATCATCTCTTTCTCCTCCCACCGCAAGTGTTCTGATAAAATTATTCTCACCTTTCCTGTAAATATCTGCCTTTTTCAATGCAAATTAAATTAAAACTCTATCTCATTTTCTGTGGAACCCAAGCCCCTCATTTTACTGATCTAGAGGCAAAACATCCTTCTCGCCTTGTGGGAGAGAGGAAGGTTATAAAAACTCAAACTTACTATATTTGTTCCCATCATATAAAGAACTTATGCAAATGAACTTATAGATAGATATATCTTTTCCCCCTATGCCTGTGATTGTTTCCTTAAGCTAAATATCTAAAGTAAAATCCTGGATCAAAATGTGCAAAGTTAAGGCCCTTAATGCACGTTGTCAAACTGACTTTCAGAAAAGTACCAATTTATACTCCTTCAGCAATATATGAGAACATCTGCTTTCACACCCTGCAGTGTTATTAGCTTAGTTTTCATTTAATCTTTGTCAGTTTGGTGGGTAAAAGTAGTATCTCACTGATCTTTATTTCACATTTCTTTGATTCCTGGTTAGGAAGAATTTTTTCAGACTGGCCACTTTTATTGCTTTGGTGAATTGCTTATACTACGGTGCACTGTATACTATGTATTCTTTTATTTATTCCCCCAAGACTACATGAAACAGATGTTATTATTCCCATTTTGGACAACTGATAAATGCCTGGATTATGACTTGCTTGGGATCTCAGTGGCTGGTAGTTGGCAGAGCCAGTATAAAAACCCAGGTCAGCCTGACTCAGGACAGATGTTCTTTCCTCCACAGCACTTGGTCTTCCCATGATCCTTTTCTGCAAACTCCAGGGCTGATGTAATTTAGCCCAAAGAATGGCTGAAACATGACAAGACTAGAGCTTGAGTTCCCAGATGATGCATACCTTGGCTCACTCAAGAGCAGATGAGTTTTCATCACTCATTATTTGCTCTTGATGGTTATTAGAATCTCCTGGCTTTCCAACAGTGCCACCCAAATCCTTTGTCTGTTTCTAGAACTTCTTAGTGCCTTAGTTTCTTCATCTGAAAATTGGGCATTGGACTAGATAATCTTTAAAGTTCTTTCTAGCTCTTATATTTTCCTACTAATTCTCTGTGGGAAAATGTACTATGCTCCAACCACCAGCTTTGGCTAATAAGAACTACACTCAACAGTTTGTGAAGTTTAGGAAATTCCCCTTAAGAATCCTTTTTGCTTTCTCATCTGCCTTTCTGTCCTTACTGTGCTTTTCCCTTGATACATGCATTATTTTCTTTTTTCTTTATTAAAGCATCAATGATATACAAATTTTATGATGGCTTCATATACACAAAACAGTGGTTCAACATCCACCCATTATCAAGACTTCATCCCCTCCATTGCAATCACTGTTTATCAAAGTAGTAAGGTGTTATAGAGTCATTAATTGTATTCTCTGTGTTGTACTACCATCCCAGTGACCTATCTATGTTGTGGTTGCAAATTATAGTGCCTCTTAGTCCCCTTCTCCCTCCCCCACATCCCCAGCTCTTACCCTTTGGTAACCCCTAGTCCATTCTCAGTGTCTATGAGTATACTGCTTTTTTTGATCCTTCTGTTTTGCTTTGTTTTTATACTCCCCAAATGGGTGAAATTATTTAGTATTTGTCTTTCTTTGCCTGACTTATTTCACTGAGCATAATACCCTCTAGCTTCATCCATGTTGTTGCAAATGGCAGAATTTCTTTTCTTTTATGGCTGAATAATATTCCATTGTGTATATGTACCACATCTTCCTTATCCATTCATCTACTGATGGACATTTAGGTTGCTTCCATGTCTTGGCTATTGTAAATACTGCAGCAATAAACATAGGGGTGCATATATCTTTTCGACTCAAGGAGCTTGTTTTCTTTGTGTAAATTCCTAGGAGTAGAATTACTGGGTCAAACGGTATTTCTATTTTTTAGTTTTTTGGGGAACCTCCATATTGCTTTCCACAGTGGTTGAACCAATTTACATTCCCACCAACAGTGTAGGTTTCCCTTTCTCTGCATCCTCGCCAGCATTTGTTGTTTTTTCTCTTTTGAAAATGACCATCCTAATTGGTGTGAGGTGACATGCATTATTTCCTAGAGGGTTGCTCCCTCCTTTTCTCCCTCTCTATTCCCTGGATTTGGATATTCACCCCCCCCCCCGTTGTTTCTGTGGTCACATTCTGTGTGTTTCTACTTTTATCCTTTATCTGTCTCTACATTCTTTACTGTTCTCTTTGCATCCATTCTCTATATTCATCTCTGTAGAAACTACAAGATAGCCATAAAACCTACCTCATAGATAAAAGCTTAATTTTTACAGACTGAAATCCTGGATTACATCTTCTGTGGTGTGCAGATTTATTTGGTGAAAATGAAAATCAAAGGTAAATTCTATGAGGAAGGCATCATAGACTCATTTGCAGGAATTGATAGAAACTCTGCACAGCATGTGCTGTGGATTGGCACATCGCACTGAACCAAGCATTCCTAATGAGGGACATTATATTGACCATATATCATGTAATGTTATGGAACATAGCATGTATTGTAATATCTTTAAGTCTTTTATTATGTATTTTTCACCTGTTACCAGATTTTATGGCCACTTGGAGCCCATTAATGGATTTTTTTCCTTAACTTTTTTTTTTTTTGGTCAGTAACATTTGAACTTCTTTAGTTTACTTAATCTTATGTAATACATGTTCTGCTGAAATCTAGTTCTTTACTAGTTTAGTAGGAGTAATAAAACAGTGACTATAAATGACAAAAGATTTACAAATGACAATGCTTAAAGATTTGCTGAGAGATGACTATGAGACAGTTGACATAAGGAAATTTGGATATTTCTGTAACATAAAACATTTATTTCCTTACCTTTTGTTTCTCTTTGGGTTATCCATATTTCTTCCTAAGTATGCTCTTCATTAGAACTGGCCCTTGTTTTAATGACTCAGCTTTGAAGATAGAATCAAATGCTTAAGTGGAGTCTATTGAGAACCAGAAGTTGTAGAACAGTTGAATTCCATTTTCTCTCCTCTGTGGTTCTGTCAATGGCCAGAATTTCTGTCCTAATTAAGAAGGGGAAGTTATGCAAGAGAGAGAGAGGCCCCTTAGCAAAACTCAGAATCCATTAAAAAAAAAAAAAGCTTATCAGCCAGGGTGCTTTTACTTTTCTGAAACAGTCTGAGAAATTATTGAAAACAATAAAAGACATCTCTATAGAATACAATTTCCTGAAGCCTGTTTATTATTCCTGTCTTTCCTTTTTCACAATATCATTGAGAGACAAGAATTTATTATTCCCACAACACAAATGAGAAACTGGATGTACAGATAGGTTGTAAATTTCCAAAGCTCATGGTAAGTTGGACCAGGTCTGACACCAGGAACTGGGTCTCTCAATGACTGAGTCTTTCATCCAGGGCTTTTCATCCTAGAAGAAGCTGTCTGGTTGATGTAGAGGATGTGGCTTGCTTATTCATTGCTCTTGCAGAATGAACCCCTCTCTCCCTTTCTCCCTACCCCCTATCTCAAAAAAGAAAAGAAAGCCCATAATACCCTCACTTTATTAAATGAGCAAAAGAAAAAATAAAGAATCCATAGTGGCCTGCCACCTGGAAAGGCCCAGGTGATAGCTGTGGTCACTGGTGATTTCAGTGATTCTTTTTTCCCCACCACCAGCTGTCATCACAATTTACAAAGAAGCTGCCAAGAAAAAGCAGGAATTAACATTTCCCCCCCACTATTATGGATCTTGGAACTTTTCCCGATTGCTCTTTGCCCTCATACCTTCATTCCCCAACCATTCCAGATAAACAGCAAGGTATTTGACATTACCTGCGTTTGAAGAACTCAGCACTCATGAAAATGCCTCCCTTTTGCCAGAAATCCTTACTGAGACTTATTCTTTTCCTAATCTGAATTGTTTTTTTAAACTCCAAACCCCCAGGGACAAGCTCCTTACTTGCACTTTCTCTTTCCCTTTCTCCCCTTGCCCTCTCGCACTCCAAACAATACACTCAGGTCTCTAGCTGTTGAGACACTTATCACACTGTAGGTAACTAGCAATTAAAGCGCTTATCTTCACCTCTAAAGCATGTGACTTATTTACCTTGGACAGTAACACAACACAGTGCCTGGCCCATTGTTGGGACTCAATTATTGTTGAATAGAAAATAGAATTTCCTAAATTGACCTCAGGCACCTTCTGAATTTCATCATGTGATCAGTTGCAGGGAAAATTAGACTGACTAAGCCAACTGTTCCCTTCCTGTCTGGGGAGACCCACCCAGAGACCAGAACAGGGAGGCCGCACCTCTGCAGAGGGAAAGGGACTGACTGATTGATGTCCCCCTTGGCCTGTGATCCCACCCCACACTTTTTCCTCTGCCTCTAGCTAAGTAAGGCAGTTCTGAAACTTGTTTTTGTTGGGCACTTTTGTGGGGCAGAGCTCCTCATAGAATAGGCTGTAGGCTAGATAGGGATAGGGTAGAGACCAGTGCCTCAATTGTTATCCGGAATCACTAAGAAAGTTGGTTAGAATTTGCTAGAAACCTAATCTCCCAAGAGAGGTGTCTGTCTGCATGGGTTCAGAGTCTAAACCGTCTAGGTTCAAATAGTAGGTGTGCAATTTTTAAACTGTGTAACCTTGGAAAAGTTACTTCACCACTCTATAGCTCAATGTCCTCACCCATGAAGTAGGTATAACAATGGTACCTGTGTCATAAGGTTTTTCAAAGGATAGCTTCATATATGTTAGTACTCAAGGTTGTTATTACTAAGGAGGATGGCTTTGGATGGCAGTAAGTGTACTATACTGAGGTTTGTACACGCAAATGCAGGGCTGAGGCAGAGGTAAGTAGTTGGACAGTAGTTACTTTATCCAAATGAATGAGAAGAATTTGGAGTTCAGAGTTGGGGAACAATCAGAGAAGAGAATAAGGAGAAGAAATGAGGGAGAAGGGAAATATTAAAAACTGTCTCAAATTCCCAATAGCATAATCGTGAGATCTCTTTTAAGAACAGGTATATTTAATTCAAAATTGCTTATGTTGCACCACTAAAGCAAAATGGTACAACTCCTTGGAGAACAATTTGGCACAATCTATCAAAATAAAAATGTACATGTCTTTTGACCCTTCAATTCTATTTCCACAAATTCATTGTACTTTGGTACTTCCAAACAGACTCATGGCCTTTTGGTTTGTTATACCAAAAGTTTGGAAACCACCTCAGTGTCCATCACATAGTATATCTATGTAATGGAATACTATGTAGCCATTAAAAAGATTATGACAAGGTTATAAACCTTATTTTTGGAATAATAGCCAAGAGAAAAAGAGAATTATGTTGTAGGCAGGAGGGAAGCACCAAGAGCCCATGGGAAGAGCCATGTCAAAGTCAAAGCCAGACTACATCCTAAGAGAATATAGAGGCATTCTATTTGGAGTGGCTGGTGGGGGTAATGAGGGTTGGGAATCACAAAGCCTCCCACAGACTTGCAGGGAGGGAAGATCAGCATGACAGCAGGTGGGGAATTAGCAAGAGGGAAGGATCTTAGTGATTCCTTTAAAAACAGCTGGTATTTGTGACTCTGAAACAGAAATCCATAGTTGTGTGGTGCCTGGGTGGGTCTGGTGGGTTTGCTTAATGGACAAGGGGCAGATTAGAGAGAGGAAGTAAAGGAGCAGGAAGATGGAGCTAAGAAAATGAGGCTGAGGAGTTGTGGGTGGATAGTCATAGTTATGTAGGTTTTTAACTAGGTTTTCAACTGAACTAAAAAAATATTGATTACAAGATCGATATCAACAAAGAGAGTGTCCTCATTGTCCTTTAAACATTTTTTAAAATCAATAACTTTGATGATGATATGGCTGGGAAAGACAATTGAATGGATGATAGAAACAAGATTTAAAATCATCTTGACAGATTGGAAGGTGCCAAAATCAACAAGATTAAATTTGACAGGGGCAAAGTGAAGACCTACATTTAGTTTAAAATTTTTTAAGTCAATAGTATAGGAAGGAGTGGGACTGGCTCGACAACATTTTATGTGAAAAATAAAATGCTGTCAAGGATTTTATTTTTAGGACTCACCAACCCCAAAGCAGTCACAGTTTCAGGAAGACATGATGTCAGACCAAGAGAGATAATAGTCTCACAGTATTTTGAACTGACCAGTTCTGGGTGCCCCACATGAAAAAAAATATTGAAGAACTATTGTACTCTGAGTAAAAGATCAGGTTGGAAAAGGATCCAATAATTTTACCAGGTAAGGAAGACTTGGTGGAGTTTGGAGATGTTAAATGTAGGGAAGAGAAGACTAGGGTAGATAAATAATAGCTGTGTTTGAATAGCTTATTTTGTCAAGTGGGCTAAAAATATGAAATTGCCAATATTCAACCATTTTGATCTACAAATGGCAATTTCATTTGGTTCAACCTCATAGAAGAGGATGTAGGGTCTTAGTAATGCTGCAGAGGGCAAACGAGAATCACTGGGTAAAAGAGGGAAGCAAACTGTGTTTGAGGAAAGCATCCTGAAGTATGTACTAACCATTTGAAGAATGTATTCCAGTTTCCAGCCTGCTGCTCTAATCTACAGATCTGTCCTTGGGCTGCAACATCCAGCAGGATCTCCAACTTCCAGGCAGCTCTATAACCTTCAGACCAGCTGGGCCCCACACTGAATTTGCATGAGGCAATTCCTTAATCTATCCTGTTGCTAGTTTCCTCCTAACAGGGGTTTTATACTATGAGTTTTTGCACAGAAACAAAGACTCCTTAGCTTGTCTTAAGTCACGGGAGACTGTCAACCAGACCAGGTTTTTCCTCTAATTGCAGCCTAAAATTTTACATGTTTTACTGTCCTGCGTTTATACTTGTGTCATTTAATTTACGTAAATGTATAGAATCTAACCATACCCTAGATTTCTTTTTTTTTAATATAATTTATTTTGGTATCATTAATCTACAATTACATGTGCAATATTATGGTTATTAAACTACCCCCTTCATCAGGTCCCCCACACCAACCCCATTACAGTCACTGTCCATCAGCGTAGTGAGATGCTATACAATCATTACTTGTCTTCTCTGAGTTGTACAGCCCTCCCCACGCCCCCCCCAACATTACGTCTGCTAATCGTAATGCCCCTTTTCCCCCCTTGTCCCTCCCTTCCCACCCATCCTCCTCCGTTCCTTTCCCTTTGGTAACTATTAGTCCGTTCTTGGGTTCTGTAAGTTTGCTGCTGTTTTGTTCCTTCAGTTTTTTTTCTTTGTTCTTATTCTCCACATATGAGTGAGATCATCTGATATTTGTCTTTTTCGGCTTGGCTTATTTCACTGAGCATAATACCCTCTAGCTCCATCCATGTTGTTGCAAATGGTAGGATTTGTTTTCTTCTTATGGCTGAATAATATTCCATTGTGTATATGTACCACATCTTCTTTATCCATTCATCTACTGATGGACACTTAGGTTGCTTCCATTTCTTGGCTATTGTAAATAGTGCTGCGATAAACATAGGGGTGCATCTGTCTTTTTCAAATTGGGCTGCTGCATTCTTAGGGTAAATTCCTAGGAGTGGAATTCCTGGGTCAAATGGTATTTCTATTTTGAGTTTTTTGAGGAACCTCCATACTGCTTTCCACAATGGTTGAACTAATTTGCAGTCCCACCAGCAGTGTAGGAGGGTTCCCTTTTCTCCACATCCTCGCCAACATTTGTTGTTGTTTGTGTTTTGGATGTTGGCCATCCTCACTGGTATGAGGTGATATCTCATTGTGGTTTTAATTTGCATTTCTCTGATGATTAGCGATATGGAGCATGTTTTCATGTGCCTGTGGGCCATCTGAATTTCTTCTTTGGAGAAGTGTCTATTCATGTCCTCTGCCCATTTCTTAATTAGATTATTTGCTTTTTGTTTGTTGAGGTGCGTGAGTTCTTTATATATTTTGGATGTCAACCACTTATCGGATACATCATTTATGAATATATTCTCCCATACTGTAGGATGTCTTTTTGTTTTACTGATGGTGTCCTTTGCTGTACAGAAGCTTTTTAGTTTGATACAGTCCCACTTGTTCATTTTTGCTTTTGTTTCCCTTGCCTGGGGAGATATGTTCATGAAGAAATCGTTCATGTTTATGTCCAAGAGATTTTTGCCTATGTTTTTTTCTAAGAGTTTTATGGTTTCATGACTTACATTCAGGTCTTTGATCCATTTTGAGTTTACTTTTGTGTATGGGGTTAGACAGTAGTCCAGTTTCATTCTCTTACATGTAGCTGTCCAGTTTTTCCACCACCAGCTGCTGAAGAGGCTGTCATCTCCCCATTGTATATCTAAGGCTCCTTTATCATATATTAATTGACTGTATATGTTTAGGTTAATGTTTGGATTTTCTATTCTGTTCCACTGGTCTGTGGGTCTGTTTCTGTGCCAATACCAAATTGTCTTGATTACCGTGGCTTTGTAGTAGAGCTTGAAGTCAGGGAGCGTAATTCCCCCTGTTTTATTCCTCCTTCTCAGGATTGCTTTGGCTATTTGAGGTCTTTTGTGGTTCCATACGAATTTTAGAATTATTTGTTCCAGTTCATTGAAGAAAGCTGTTGGCATTTTGATAGGGATTGCATTGAATCTGTAGATTGCTTTAGATAGTATAGCCATTTTGACAATATTTATTCTTCCTAGCCAAGAGCATGGGATGAATTTCCATTTGTTAGTGTCCTCTTTAATTTCTCTTAGGAGTGTCTTGTAGTTTTCAGAGTACAGGTCTTTCACTTCCTTCGTTAGGTTTATTCCTAGGTATTTTATTCTTTTTGATGCAATTGTGAATGGAATTGTTTTTCTGATTTCTCTTTCTGTTAGTTCATCATTAGTGTATAGGAAAGCAACAGATTTCTGTGTGTTAATTTTGTATCCTGCAACTTTGCTGAATTCAGATATTAGTTCTAGTAGTTTTGGAATGGAGTCTTTAGGGTTTTTTATGTACAATATCATGTCATCTGCAAATAGTGACAATTTGACTTCTTCTTTACCAATCTGGATGCCTTGTATGTCTTTGTTTTGTCTGATTGCCGTGGCTAGGACCTCCAGTACTATGTTGAATAGCAGTGGAGAGAGTGGGCATCCCTGTCTTGTTCCCGATATTAGATGAAAAGCTTTCAGCTTCTTGCTGTTAAGTATGATGTTAGCTGTGGGTTTGTCATATATGGCCTTTATGAAATTGAGGTACTTGCCCTCTATACCCATTTTGTTGAGAGTTTTAATCATGAATGGATGCTGAATTTTGTCAAATGCTTTTTCAGCATCTATGGAGATGATCATGTGGTTTTTGTTCTTCTTTTTGTTGATGTGGTGGATGATGTTCATGGATTTTCGAATGTTGTACCATCCTTGCATTCCTGGGATGAATCCCACTTGATTATGGTGTATGATCTTCTTGATATATTTTTGAATTCGGTTTGCTAATATTTTGTTGAGTATTTTTGCATCTACGTTCATCAGGGATATTGGTCTGTAATTTTCTTTTTTGGTGAGATCTTTGCCCAGTTTTGGTATTAGAGAGATGCTGGCTTCATAGAATGAGTTTGGAAGTATTCCCTCCTCTTCTATTTTTTGGAAAACTTTAAGGAGAATCGGTGTTATTTCTTCTCTATATGTCTGGTAGAATTCAGAGGTGAATCCATCTTGTCCGGGGGTTTTGTTCTTAGGTAGTTTTTTGATTACTGATTCAATTTTGTTGCTGGTGATTGGTCTGTTTAGTTTTTCTGTTTCTTGCTTGGTCAGTCTTGGACGGTTGTATTTTTCTAAGAAGTTGTCCATTTCTTCTATGTTTTCCAGCTTGTTAGCATATAGATTCTCATAATATTCTCTTACAATTCTTTGTATTTCTGTGGGGTCTGTCGTTATTTTTTCTTTCTCGTTTCTGATTCTGTTTATGTGTGCAGATTCTCTTTTTCTCTTAATGAGTCTGGCTAGGGGTTTATCTATTTTGTATATTTTTTCAAAGAACCAGCTCTTGGTTTCATTGATTTTTTTCTATTGTTTTATTCTTCTCAATTTTATTTATTTTTTCTCTGATCTTTATTATGTCCCTTCTTCTGGTGACTTTGGGCCTCATTTGTTCTTCTTTTTCCAGTTTCAGTAGTTGTGTCTTTAGACTATTCATTTGGGAATTTTCTTCCTTCTTTAAATAGGCCTAGATTGCAATATACTTTCCTCTTAGAACTGCCTTTGCTGCGTCCCACAGAAGTTGTGGCTTTGTGTTGTTGTTGTCACCCTAGATTTCTTAAATGTGTAATTCTTCAAAATCTAATGTATCTTTATGCTTTTAACTTCAGACCTGGATGTAATGGCCAGCATATTCTTATGCTTAGTATTTAATTGTGAAATTTAAGTGTAAGGGCAAGAAACATGACCTGTATACTCATGGGAAGAAAAAAAAATAGGGAAGCAAATTTACATCAATACAAGAAGGAATTTGTCACAATGTCACAATTAGGTGCTCGAGAGTAGAATGGGCTGCCTTACAAAGTTCTAGAAGCCAGAAACATGTCTCTTCCAACCTTATATCCCCAGTTATTAGAGCAGCATCTATAGATACACTTAATACTCATTCATTTAATGGTGTTTTGATTATAAAAAGCTAAAATCAAAAAATTATTATGTATGTAATTTTAATCAAATATTAATTAAAACTAATGTCTTTACTAAGTATGGTGCTCATTGATATTTTCTTGTCTATTTTATTCATTTTTTAAAAATGGAAGTCATGATTGAGGTTCTCAAATTAACTTGGCTTTCCAGCCCTTTGACTGATTTCGGTTTTAGAGGTATTTTGCCCCAGGATTCCTCTCCCAGGACTTACACCAGCCATATTCTGAAAAACACTGAAATGCATGGTCAAGAGCAGGGATTTGAAGGGAAGGTATGAGAACCTGTTAGAAGCCATGAGCCTTCTTGGCACAAAGATGCATATATGCACAAAATTGGCATTTAATTTCAGCAGCTCCCTGGACCTGCTAAAGTCCTGTGCATCATAGGTTATGAGAAAGTTCCTTCTAACACTGTAACCCTACTTTTCTGAGAAGTATTAAGAAGTAGTCTAAGAGTATCTAAGTCATCCACAAGGAGAGAACAAAATTGGAAGGGAGCTACAGATAAAAAAACAAAGAATCCAATGAAAATTCTGAGGTGGGACAGCCAGGACAAATATGTACATGTGAAAGATAAAGGAATGAGGAGCAAAATAAATCCTGACTAAGGGTTAGGAGGAGGGGAAAGGTGCAGCACTACTGGGCCAGGATTTTAGGTCTACTGATCTGATATTCTTTTCAGACTGTGGTTGGCTGTTTGGGGTTCCACCCCTGGAAGCTTTCTTTTTCCCTCCCTGTGGCTCACTTTCCCTTCCTCTCCTTTAGGCAGCCTTTATGGAAACTCTGAAGCTCTTTTTCTCTTTTCTTCCAGATGGGGAGCTCTGGCAGAAAGAATGTTCTGGCCTATGTGAAATAACTCTGTTGTCTCTGCCATAAGATAAACCTAAAATCTGCTTTCTTGGAAACTCGCTGTCTTTAGGGAGCATGACCTTAGGGAGAGATTTGGACCTTCAAATAAAAGGGAAGTAAAATGATAGTTTTCAGAATCTACTGGTATAGTGATTCAGAACGATATTAGTATCTGAACAGCAAGAAATGATTTAAAAATGGAATCTCCTGTGCCTGAGATCTAATCTCATGCAGACTACTACACTGGTCTTCTTTGAATCTTAGATAACTCATACAATGTTTTCAACAACGTATGGAGGAGGCAACAAACATATCTCACATTTCTACAGGACAAATAGTGAAAGGAACACATATGACCCACCGTATAAGCATAATACAATCGACTTCCTATTGAACCTTCAGGAATGTGAGGGTTATAAGAACTTCTGTAAAGTCCAGAGAGCCCAGAACATTCCTACAATCCATAAGGAACTAGGCTGAGGAAAAGAATGGAATTTGGGGTGGGGTTAGGAAACCTGAATTATGTCCCTAGATAGGTCTTTGACTCATTATGTGAAAATGGCCAGTCACTTCCTGGCTCAGTGTTCCAGTCCTCATCTCCCTTCTCTGCAGTCCCTTCCCCTGTCCCTCCCCAATTAAAATAAAAGAATGATTTTTTTCTTTCTTGAGAAAGTTAAGCACAATTGTTTCTATAAAGCAGTCCAGAAAATAGCCAATCTCAGTGTAGCAATGTGAAACGATTTTGTTCATTTTATAACTAATGTAACCTCCTAGGTGGTGCATAAAGCCATGAGGGCTGTAAGCTTCTTTTTTGTTGTTGGGCTTCCCGGATGGGGATGAAGTAACTACGTGGTCTGCTTTCCTCTTTGGTCTCTTCTGTCTTCTGGGATGACACTGCTGTGTTGCTAACAAAGGCCTCTGGAGAGACATTTGGGAGATAACTGGGTAACACCCAACTAGGTCAGGGAATGAGTCAGGGCTCAACCTCTCCCACTCATGCCAGGAAACCTCTCGGGTGAGACAGAGGAGAGAGTCGAGGGGCGGGCCTCACGGCTGCCTGCCCTACTGGCTTGTGGTTTCACCCTGGCTTGCCCTGCAGCTGTAACGTGTCTCCGGACACGCAAGCCCTAACACATTTTCCCTCCCCCTTTCCCAAACTTCTGCTCAGTTTCAGAAACAGATGGCACATTCCATCCCAGGAGTGACTATATGAGAAATGAGAGGGAAGGGGATGGACAGAACCAGGTGGAGATGTGGTGCTTCAGGATATAATGGGGCAAAACACAGAGATCATTGTCTAGGAGGTGAGTGGAAAGTAGAAACTGAGTTCACCTCCAAGGAAACCAGAGCAGAGAGTGCTGTGGCTGGACTCTGCTGAGTCCAGCACTGAGCACTGACGCTGCGGAGTGCCAAGCAGCACCAGTCCAGAAACTGCAAGATGCAAGAGCAAAATGGCACAATGTCACGTTTCTTGTTTGAAGGTGCTCGGCCCTTGCAAATCCATCTTTCTTTCCTCAACACCATTCCCAGTTTGTGGCAATTCTTTGAATAATCCTCCAGTGCAAAAACAGTTTTAGGCACCTACTATCTACCAGTCACATATATCCATATATGATTTCATTTAGTGCTCACAATGGTCCTACAAGGTTTTATTATTCCCATTTCACAGATAGGTGTGCTGAGACTCAAAAGAGTTAAGTAATTTGCCCATGGAGTTTGGAAGTAGTGGAGCCAGGTGTATATCTGTTGCCAAAGGCCCCATGGGTTCTACTCTAAAAAGCTGCCTTTGATGTGAAGTCAGATCAAATTAAAATGATGTCAAAATGATAGAGGCTTGTTAAGCCTTCCAAGAAGCAGTAAGGAGAGGACCAGGTAAGGAACAGTGAGCAGAGATCTCTAAATCTCTGAATGTGGATATTTACAAATCCTGAAGTCGTTGGCTTTGCTAGGCCTCCCTGCAATCTGAGATCCCAGCGCAGACTTGGTGCCCTCTAGTGGACATTTTCTAGATTCACACAGCTTCCCTGGCTCCAGCGCCCAAGAGCTGGGAGGGAAGCCCTCACCCAGACACTGGAAAGGGTCCCAAAGAATGGTCATCTGGAAGATACATGTTTGTATGTCAGAGTCCATGGTGGGTAGAGAAGAAATGCAGATTGGGGGCAGGGTGTGTGTGCTGAGCACTTGGTTCACAAGAGGCCCCAGGGGAGCTCTTGTCAGTGTATAAATGTGCTCAGGGTTTTGTGCCTTATTAATAGGAGCTCAATACACATCACATGTGACTGTAGGCTTTTAGGGCTCTAGAGAGTGGATTTTTTTAATAGGGAAAATTAGTGATCAGAGATATGAAGTGACTTGTCTAAGGCCACAGGGTAAGCTGATGTCAACAATGGTAGGACTAGAAATTTTGTCTCCTGCCTCCCAACCCAGAGGACTTCCCACTATAGCACACTTTCTTAATTGTGGGTTGATTGATTTTAGCCATAAACTGGTGTTGCATATAAGGATATGAAGTTGTAGGTAAAATCAGGGAATTGTTTTTGCCTTTTTCTGCCCACAATCTATATGCTTTATTCTTTCATTCACCACATTTATAGAGTGCCTAGTATTGCCAAATACTACTCTAGGCATTGTTTTTCAAGTGTGTGGATCCTTTTTAAAGGGACTCCAGCACATGAGACCAGGCTCTCAGGCTCCTGACCCCATGCCTACAGCCCTCCAGGCATCCCTGGGCTGTCTTCCTCAAGTCCCCAGAGCTAATGTGCCAGATTTATTTTGGTCTCCTTCCTCCTGCAGAGGTAATCCCTGGGAATAGAAGTGGGTTAGAAACAGATTACTCTGATCCAGGGCCTTTTCCCTCCCCTCCCTGAATGTGGTGCAGGGGGAGAGGGAAATCACAAATAGCCTGAAATTCCCTTTCAGGATTATTGCTTGATTTAGCCAGCAAGAGGCGGCTAGGGATTAATTCTATACCTAGCATGAACAGTGGAATGCATGGGCTTCTTTTCTGGCTGAGCCAGATGAGCAATATCTCTTTCTAGACATACTTTCTGAAACAAGGAGTCTGAGGCAGGCAGAAAAAGGTAAAGGAAAAGGTCTTTGCGTTTAGCAGCAGGGATGAGTGGAAGGATCATGAGAAAAAAGAGCAGCTAGTAGAAGAAAGCTGTGCAGCATGGAAGTAGGGAATCACACTGGGGCTTGGAAACAACCAGCATTTTGGTGGTCTTAGCTTCAACAGAGGTGAGAACTGCTCCCTAGGGGAAGAAAGCTAACACACAGGGCTTCCTGAGGATTTCCAATTCATATCCAGGCTAGGAGCTCTCTTGCTTTAGGGGCACTGCACTGGAGTGGACTTGGGGTGGGATGTTATTCTGTGTCCAGCACAAAGAGCAGTTATATTTACCAGGGCTCTGCTAGGCTCTGTATGATAGCTCTTCCAGGTCTATCACGGGGCTTGAAAGCAAGTAGCCTAACTAACCAGTGTGGGAAACTGTATTAACTCATTTAATGAGTAATTAACAATTTTGTGAGTTAGGTACTTAATTACCCCCTTCCTATAGGTGAGGAAAAGAGGTAGCATTAATATGTAACCTCAGGCATTGTAGCATTCTCAGCCAGTCTGTGGGAGCCATAGACAGTCAACTCTACGACTGGCAAAGCAGCACTACTAACATTGTGAGCTAAGGGTCAGTTGAGAACATTTCTTAGAAAGTCAGAATTCTTGGTTTCTTCTATGTCACCTTATCTTGGACAGTTTACTTTTGCTTTTCATGCCTTCACTCAAGGCGGGGAAGTACAATGTAAATACATGGCAAGCCTATTACTTGCTTTAATCCAAGGATCATACTGTTTATTGTAATTGATAAACATATTACAATCAGATTCTTCCAATTCTCCAGAAGGATTTTCCTGGTTCAAATCACCTGTACTTCTCCCAGATGTAGGTTATCAGGTAGAAGTTCTGATCTTAGATGTTATCTACCAGTGGGAAGAAAAAAATGCAAGTGCATGCCCCGCTGTTCATGAGATATCCCGTCCTCTTTGGCTCCATTTAGAAATTTCATCAGGACAAGGGATTCCAGGAATCCCCTGCATTTGGAGAAACAGGACATCAACTTTGACCTCTACATCATCATATGTCATCTGGGATTCTATTCATCTGTTTATTGAATAAATATTTGAGTGTCTACTATGTGCAAGGCTGTTCCTTGCAAAGATGAGCCCTTAATCACCTATTCCTTCCTCTAATTGCACAATGAGTTCCCTTCTCTTGCTTTTATCTTGCTTTTTCTGAAATGTGAACTACAACATTTGTGGGATTAAGAAATATCCTTTTGATATCACCTCACACCAGTTAGAATGGCTAGTATATTTAAAAAAAGAAATGTGTTGGCGAGGATGTGTAGAAAAGGGAACTCTTGTCCTCTGTTGTCAGGAATATAAATTGGTTAAGACACTATGGAAAGTAGTATGGAGGTTTTTCAAAAAATTAAAAATAGAGATGCTGTATAATCTGGTAATCCCACTTCTGGAAATGTATCTGAAGAAAACAAAATCACTAATTTGTAAGGATATTTGCCCTGCTGTTTATTGCAGCATTATTTATAATAGACAAGATCTGGAAGCAACCTAATTGTCCATTGACAGATGAATGGATAAAGAAATTGTGGTGTATATATATACAATTGAATACTACTCAGCCATAAAAAGGAATGAAACCTTGGCATTTGTGACAATATGGATAGACCTAGAAGGTATTATGCTAAGTGGAATAAGTCAGAGAAAGACAAAAACTATATGATTTCACTTATATGTGGAACCTAAAAAAAACAAAACAAATGAACAAAGAAACAAAATGAGATAGATTCATAATCACAGAGAACAGACTAGTGGTTGCCATAGGGGAGGTAGTAGGGGCTGGTGAAATAGGTGAAAGGAATAAAGAGGTACAAACTTCCAATTATAAAAAAAATTAGCCATGGAGAATCAAAGTACAGCATAGAGAATATAATTAAGGTAATATGTAATATTCTTATATAAGATATAATAAAAGGAGAATATGATAAAAGTCAATAATCTTGTAATATCTTTGCATGTAGACAGATGGTAACTACACTTATTGTGATAAGTGTTTGAATTGTATATAATTGCTGAATCACTATGTTGTACACCTGAAACCAATATAATATTGTATATCAATTACATTTCAGTTAAAAAAGAATAAGCTCAACGACTTTCTATGCACACACACACACACACACACACAATCCTTTTAGTGTTACTTCCCCAGCATACAGCTTCCAATTTTTCATGGAGTTAATTTGGTAGGAAGATAATCTGAATTTTTCAAAAGAGCAGCTAACAAAAAAGTCCACTTATAATTCATCTCAGAATGAATTAAATGATGTTGACTCCCCTTATTATTTCATCCAGGTTGATATAAAACAAGTTTGCATTCTCTGAGGAACTGATCAGAGGGCTGGCAGAGATGATGGGATGTGTTGGCTACCACATGAGGCCAGCATAAAATTTACTAGTGGAATTGATAATCCCAGATAGACTGTGTCAATGTTCTATATCAATAACACTCAACATGGTGTGCCATTTCCTCATTCTAGTGGGGAGACAAGTAAAAAAAGAATCATTTTTAATTTTCTGGGGCATAGAGTAGACAGAAAGGAGTCTGTTAAGAAATAATTAGGTATCTCATTTAAATGTTTAATGTTTTTTATTTAACATAAACATAGAGCAGCTAATTCATGTCACTATTAATATGCCATGCTATAGGTTCAATGCTGTGGGTAGAACTTGTGGGAGTATTCTTACCCTTGAAGAATTTACAGTATAGTTGAGAAGTCAAGATTTAAGACAATACGTGTGTTCCCCAAACTCAAAAGTAATCTTTTCCTTCCAATCTCCGCCTGGAAGTTCTTGCATGTACATCCCATAGTTCCTAACTCATTGCAAAAAGCTTCAGGTAAGTGCTCAAAAAACACTAATTGGTAGAATAAGATAAAAATCTACGGTTAAGTGTGGAAAGTGTTTGCCATTCAGCACTGGATTTTCCAAGCTGATCGCAAACAGCATGAATCCTTTAACATCTGATTGTGACAAAGTACACAGCATAGTACTCAGTGCATGGGTTCTGGAGTTAAGACGGCTTGGATTTTAATCTCAATTCTGCCAGTTATTAGCTGTATGACCTTAAGTATTATGTACTTAATTTCTCTGCGGCACAACCTATGTAAAAGACTCTTTTTTGTGGTGAGTAGTTGAGTTAACATATGTAAAATGCTACAAAATTGCCTGGCACCCGCTAAACATTTCTGTAATCCTGTGCCTCTTTCCCAAAATTACAAATAAGAAATGTTTTTGTCAGTTCACTTGTCTTTTGCGGCAATAAACATGGTATTCATTAAGCTTGTACAATAAACATAGCAGTCATTAATTTGACAGTAAGAAAGAATTTTCTTCAAACTGTACGGATTGGGGAAACTAGGGCTCAGGTTTGAAGTTACACAGCATAGTCACGTCAGACACAAAACCCAGAAACGAGTTCATTTCGCCGTTCCGGGGATCAACCGAGGCATTGAAGAAAAACACTGTCTCAGAAATACCAACACGCCGTTCTCAACAGAAGCGAAACAAGGTGCATGAACATCCCAACCTTCGCGGAACGCAGCAACCCCACGCAGCCAGAAAGCTTCGTGCGCAAGCGCAGCTCACGCTCCAGAGCTCTCCAGCTGGCGCGTGACAGCCGTGCGTTCCACTCACACCCCCAACGTCCTCTCAGTGCGCACGCGCCTTCCTTAATTTACACCGCCCCCTCCCCGCGCACGTGCGCGTTCGCGCCGCTCACACTTCGGCGGGGGGCGCGCGCCCTGGAAAATTCCACACCCAGGCTAGCTCCACCCTTTGCGTCTTCTATCCTGAACTAGACTCTTGAAGCGTAATTTCCATCCCAGAGGCCTTTGCGTGAACAAAATGGCAGGCCCCGTGTCGCGGGGGTTGTCTTGCATTTCCAGGACGGTGGGTTGGTGTTCTCGTCAGGTGGGTAGGGACGGAGTGGGTAGGACTCTAGGGGCTGGAAGACGACAGAGTAGAGGGGAAATACTCGCTTTGCAGTTGTCCTTGGTGAGCTTGGTCAATACGACTGACATCTCGGCTTAGGTAGACGGGACTCAGTTACTAAGCTAAGTAGCCGAGTGAGGACAGCCCAGGTAGGACCTTCAGGGCGAGCAAGATCTAGGGGATTAAGTTTCTCCAGTTTGGTGTGGGTTTGTCTGGCGGGGAGGTGTTAAAGGGGAAACTAGTAATGGTTTGGAAGGGGCACTCGCTTCCCCTTGATTCTTTTTTTATTTTGTTTTATTAAATGTACATCACAGTGGTTCAACAGTCCCACTCCCCCACCTTGGTAACTACTAGTCACTTCTCAGTGTCTACGAGCCTAATGCTGTTTTGTTCCTTCTGTTTTGTTTTTATATTCCACAAGTAAGTGAAATCATAAGGTATTTGTCTTTCCTGGCTTATTTCACTGAGCATAATACCTTCTAGATCCACCCATGTTGTTGCAAATGGCAGGATTTCTTTTCTTTTTATGACTGAGTATAATATTCCTTGTGTATATATACCACATCTTTATCCATTCATCTTAAAGAGCTAATTGATCAGTTGGGAGCTACAACAGCAGTATGAAGTTCATGGTGAGGATCAGAAAGTAATGAGCAGAATGTAATCTGAGTAAAAATAGAGGGGATGCCAAAAAAAGGACTTTTCTTATGTTTCAATAATAGCATTCTGTTCATTTTACTATTAGGTTGGTGTTTAAGTTCTCCACTGGACTGAAGGTTTTTTGAAAGCAGTAGCCTTGCTTCAATCAATTAAGCATCTCTAGGAGTTGGCATAGTCCTTGTACTATAGAAAGTACTAAAAGAAAGCCTTTAGTTAATGTTGAGTGGTGTTAGTAAATGTTGCTTACTGGCTTGTAGTTAGAAACACTCATAAGTATTAAGGTGGTAATGCATTTTCCCCCTTATATGTGGCTTTATAATTATTCCTAAGTCATTCTTTAGATGTGTCCTTTCTATCTTTGCTTAGAGTTTGTTCAAGATAGATTTTTTTTCCAGGTTATCTCTATCCTAACCTTTTCCTGAATTCCAGCCAGTCCTCATGACTCACCCCACAGCCATAGTTCCAGTGAGAACTAAGAAACGTTTTACTCCTCCTGCTTATGAACCCAAATACAGATCACAAAAGGAGTTTATAGAATTTACCCGGAAAGCAGGACTAGTTATTCCTCCGGAACATTTGGAGCGTCCCATACATCTGGCTTGTACAGGTGAGGTGTGGTATTTCTGAGACCCTGACCCAGTCTCCTTCTGTCAGAGATATTCTGGAAAGTAGAATGATTGGACTATGATTGACAGTATTAGGTAACTACAAAATCAGGTCAGCCTCAATGATTCACTTTATATACACTATATTTCATAAGGTCATCTTTGTACTTGTTTTCATACTAGTCTTAGATGACAAGGGTGAAATTTCTCCATTTTGTATAAGAAGAAACTGAGGCTCTAACAGAAGACTTAAATTATCTTATTCTATGTCTTCTAATATAATAGATTTCCTCGTCGTGGAAATCTGTCTCATTAGTCTACTTTGTATCCAGAATCCCTCCCAATTTTATATGACCTCAAGATGACTTTTTCTCAGTCTTTCAATGCTTAGTGTTCTCCTTTTCTCATTACAGCTAATATCTTTGACACCTATATTCCTCCAGAGGGTGATGCTCGTGTGTCATCTCTTTCAAAGGAAGGACTGGCACAGAAAACTGAGCGGTTGAAGAAAAATGTGGCATCACAATTGTCGTAGGTGTCTGAGACAACTGGGAGTCAGTATTAGAATAAAAATTTCTTGTTGCTACTTTTTTTTCCAGAGAGGCAATCTTGGGTTAACTGGGTTGGATGTAATTCCCTTGATGACAGTATTTTCTTTCCCTGTAATATAGTCTGTAATTAATGTAAAGTAATAAAGGTATTTTGATTCTTAGCATCTCAGCTGTTATTGGTAGTTTGTGTCGACTAAGGAGTTGACTTTTAAGTTTGTAAGACCTTTTCTGATGATGTATTTTAAAAATTAAAATAATAATAAAGGATATTTGTATGAGAAGTACCTTAGAGTTTAAACTTCAGAGAGTAGGAAAAGCCAGAAACAGTCAAGAAGACAGATCTACTCAAGGGAGATAACTGGGCCTTCGTTAAGAGGTAGAAGCCAAAATCTTCTTAGTCCCTCTTTAAGTTGAAAGAACAGAAACATTTAGTATTTGTCACTCTGAAGTTCTTTAGGGTCATATATAGATTTCTATGCACAACTGTTTTGAGTCAGTGTTAATTCTTCATGAGACCATAACTTATTTCTCTAAATACAGATTTTATCACATCACCTTTCCTGCTTAAAACTCTTGTGGCTCCTTATAACCTGAAGAATACAATCCACATTTCTATAGTGGTATTCAAGACTTATAATAATCTGGCTCTTGCCTGAACCTCTACCATCATCTTCTCCCTATTCCATTTTTCACATCCTAAACTTCAGCATTTCTAAACTAATTGCCAGTTCCTTGACAGTATTGTGCTCTGCCTCTGTGTCTTTGCACATCGTTACCTTTGCCTGAAAATGTCTTCCGCACTTCTTTACCTGGTAACTCCAACTCATTCCTCAAGAGCCGGTTGAGTATTGTGTCTGCCTTTAAGCCTTCCCTGACTCTTTTTGGAGCTGCCTCTGCTATAGTTGTAACTGTACACTTACACTTCCTGCTTGTGGTAACTCTGTGCTGTGATGATTTCCTTTCATGTATTTCTTGCCTGGACTGTGATCTCTTTGGTGCTTGGTCCATGATGATGATGAGCAAAACACATGTGGCTTTATTGTGGAGTTACCATCTAGGGGAGGAAAACAGCCATTAAATACTAATTGTACACAATTGAATAATTATAGGTATGGTGAAGTCTGAGTGCTATGGGATCATGTGACAGGGAAGATAACTTGGTCTGGAAATTCAGGGAAGGAGGCTGCCCTGAGGAAATGGCATTTAAAGCTGGGATTAGGAATTGCTTAACAGTTGTCTAAGTAGAGGGATGTAGTGAAGAATAGCATTCTAGGGAGACAAAACAGGTCAAGGAAGTCTTTGAGGTAGAGTGTGGAGGGGTGTTGGATTTTTTTTTTTTGATTTTGTCAAATGCTTTTTCTGCATCTATGGAGATGATCATGTGATATTTATCCTTTATTCTATGAATTAACATTGATATGAGAATGGCAAACTTTGCATACCTTAAATAAATCCAGTTTGTCATGGTGTCTCTCATTTTCTTAATATACTAATACTTTTGATTATATCAGAATTCCCTTTTTATGTTATCATAACCATGAAAATGCCATTGACAGCTAAGTCATACAGTACATTATGACTTTTCCTTCCCTGCATAATTTCTTTTTTGGAGTTGTGTCTTTTTTTCTCATTGACTTATAGAACCCCTAAATTTCCTCTTGGTACATTGAAAACATTCATTATTTTCTTAGTTTAATCTTACAGAAAAAGTCCCTCCTGTAGCCTTCTTACCTGTTTCAATCTGGAGTGGTTGCTGTTTAAGGCCCACTGTATGTCTTGGGATCTTCTTTTATCATCCTCCTAATATTCCTTATGCGTTCATCTTGTATTCTCTTATTCCTTGATGTTATGTCTTTCTCTTTCATGGTTCTATTCTGTTACTTATTATTATTTGTTCTGTTATTATTAACTAGTCTGTTATTTTGATGGAGCACATTCCCCAGCAGCTTCCTGAGGAAAAGAGATGAAATCTTGCAAGTTTAAGAAAAAGTCTTTTACTCCCCCACTTCATTTATAATTTGCCAAGGTAATAGAGTTCTGAGCTAGGAATAATTTTTTCCTAAACTAAAAGCACTGTTCTATTGTCTTTCTGATGTCTAATTGTTGCTAGTTAGGAGCCTGATGTTATTCTGACTTCTGAGCCTTTGTGTGAAACCTGTTTTCTTTCTAGTGCTTATAGGATGTTTTATTTGATGCCAGAATTCTGAAATTTCACTAAGAAGACTTGGTCTTTCTTTAGAATGATTGATTTAAGTGCAAGTAAGATTGAGTTTACAGGACTTGGCACATTCAAAACATAATTATTGAGTAAGTGGACAGACATTAATGGAGGTTAATGTAAGCTGTAAGTTAGGATTATTGTAAGCTGTGAAAATTATATGAAGTCTTTAGAAATGATTCTCATGCTTAATTTTACAGAATCCGTAAGATAAGAGAATATGATGCAAATTTTAAAATAAGAGACTTCCCTGAAAAAGCTAAGGATATCTTCATTGAAGCTCACCTTTGTCTAAACAAGTAAGTGAACCTCCTATGTTACACCAGTTAACGTTGTGAGCAGCTATTATTCTAGGTACAATTTTTTTTTTTTCAGGTGAGAGTTCTTAAGTGGGAGAACTTTCTATGTGGGGAATAATTGGAGCCTGGAGGTAACTTTGTCTTCTCTCCCTGCTGTTGGGAATTGTCACCATTTGGTCTGGCTCTGCTCCACCTAAAAGTGTTGGGACACTGCCAAATGGCTGCTGTTCTTACCCCACCTGATCTCTAATTCATCCTCTTTTTGTGTATTTGTCTAATGTATGTACATTTGCTTTTCCTGAATAAGTTTCTTTTGAAAATTTCCATCTTTTTTGTGAAAGAAAGGGCTGCTAGGAAAATGAAAGAAAAGCAAAGAAGGGCCTGGAGTAATCTTAAGTACCAGTCCTTGGACTGTTGCTTATATTTTTGAGCTGTGGCTGCTGTGGTTCAGGAAGGACCCCAAACATACTCAAAATCCATTAATTATTTCCTTTTACTTTTATTTCTTAAAAATTTTTTTTTAATTATGAAATACTTCAAACATAAAAAATACCATTCAGGCTAAAAGATGTTTATGTTTTGCCATGTTTGCTTCAGAATCCCTAACAGGGGGTGTGGGCAGGGATAAAACATAGCTGACACCTCATCACCCCATTGTTTTCCTTCCTACAGATAACCACTATGCTATGTATCATTCCCATGCATATTTTTATACTTGTTCACCTCATGTATATGTGTATAAACAGTGTATAGTATTGTTTTATGCATTGTATATATCTTCTTGAAACCTGCTATTTTTATTGTCCAACGTTGTTTTTTACGTGTTGGCTTTTTTTTCTACCACATTATTTTGTGTGTTCTATTTGCCATGATTTTTCTTTTCTTTTTCTCCTTTTCGTTTGTTGGATTGACATAATTTCCTTCTTTCTTTTTTGTTCCTTCCACTTGGAAGTACTACATTGATTTTTATTCTTTTAGTCAATAGTCGCTAAAATGTTTTAACATGTACTCTTGACTTAATATTACAAGAACCTTAGAATACTTTAATTTCAGTCACTGCCACATCCATCTCCATGATACTGTCATCTGGTTTTTCAGTTCTGCCTTTTTAAAATGTCTCCTTCATTTTTTGTTTATGGGTTTTTTAAAAAATCATCTTCATTTTTAAAGGATGCTTTCTTTGGGTAGAGAATTCCAGGTTAGTACTTATTTTCTATCAGCATTTTGAAGATGTCACCTTTTGTTTTCTTTCTGTTGAGAAGTTAGCTGTTTTTTTTCTTGTTGTTCCTTTGGAGTTAAAGTTTCTTTTTCCTCTGGCTGCTTTTAAGATTTTCTTCTCTGCCTCTAGCATTCAGCAGTTTACTTTGATGTACCTATGTGTATGTGTGTTCATGTGTGTGTTTTTCCTGCCCTAGATTCCTATTCTTTTTTAAATTTTTGGATACTTTTTTTTGTTAGTGTTGGAAAATTCTAAGAACATCCCTTCAAATGTTGCTTCTGCTCTACTTCCTTGTCTCCTTGTGTGGTTCTGAATACGCATGTTAGATCTTTTCACTGTGTGCCAAATAGTCTCATAAGCTCTTTTTTACATTTTCCAATATATTTTTTTTAACCCTGTCAAGCTTTAGTCTGTATATTTTCTGATCTACCTTCCTGTCCTTTTTTCAGTTGTATCTAATGTGCTGTTAAACCTCTGTCAGGCTCTTAATTTTGTAGTTATTTTCTGTTTTTCACTTTCAAAATTTTCATTTGATTTTTTTTGTGTTCAGTTCTTCGCCACAAATTCTCCATTTTGTCATCTAATTCCTTGACCATACTAATTACACTTATTTTAAAGTCCATGTCTAATAAAAATCTTTATCTTCTGTAGGTCTTTTTTTTTTTCTTCTCATTTTGGTTAGTTGTTTTTTGTATGCCTGCTTTTTAAAAAAAAATCAAAGATGTAACCACCATTTATTTAAAAGTTACCAGTTTAGGAAGGGCTTTAGTATGTTAAAATACACATAATATACACTTACCACTTGAGCCAATTTTAAAGTGAATAATTCAGTCGTCTTAAATTTAATCATGATTTTGTACAACTATCACTGCTGTTTCCTGAACTTTTTCATTATCCTAAACAAAAACTCTACCCAGTAAGCAGTAATTCTCTCCATTTCTCCCTCCTCCCAGCATCTGGTAACCTTTATTCTACTTCTTGTCTCTATGAATTTGCCTATTTTAAGTACCTCATATAAATGGAATCTTACTGTATCTGCCCTTCTGTGACTGGTTTATTCCATTTGGCATAATGTCTTCAGAATTCATCCATGTTGTACCACCTGTCCGAATTTCCTTCCTTTTTATGGCTGAGTAATATTCCATTGTATGTATATACCACTTCATGGTTATCCATTAATCTGTTGGTGTACATTTGGGTTGTTTCCATCTTTTTGAAGTTTTGAATAATACTTTTATGAACATTGGAATACAGGTATCTGTTTGGGTTCCTGCTTTCAGTCCCAATGAAGTTGCTGGATCATATGGTAATTCTATGTCTGATTTTTTGAGGAACTGTTTTCCACAGCAGCTTCACCATTTTGTTTTCCTACCAGCAATGCACAAGTGTTCCAGTTTCTCCACATCTGCACCAATACTTGCCATCCTGATGGGTATGAAGTGGTATCTCATAGTTTTTCATTGTTTTTCTCTAATGGCTAGTGATGTTGAGCATCTTTTCATGTGCTTCTTGGCCATTAGTATGTTTTCTTTGAAGAAAGTTCTATTCAAGTCTTTTGCCCATTTTTGAATTGGGTTGTTACTTTGTTTTGAGTTGTAGTAGTTCTATATATGTTCTGGATATTAATCCCTTATCAGATATATATGTACTTTGCAAATATTTTCTCTCATTCTGTGGGTTGTCTTTTCACCTTCTTGATGGGATCCTTTGATACAGAAAAGTTTTAATTTTGAAGTCTTAATTTATATTTTTCTTCTTTTGTTGCCTGTGCTTTTGGTATCATATCCTGGAAACTATTGCCATATCCAGTGTTATGAAACTTCCTCCCTATGTTTTCTTCTAATGATTCTATAGTTTTAGCTTTCACACTTAAGTCTTTGATCCATTTTGAGTTAATTTTTGTATATGGTGTAAGGTAAGGGTCCAACCTTGTTTTGCATGTGGAAATCCAGTTTTCCCAGCATCATTTTTTTAAGAGACTGTCCTTTTCCATTGAACAGTCTTAGCAGCCTTGTTGAAATTGGCCATAGATGTGAAGATTTATTCCTGCCCTCTCCATTCTAGTCCACTGAATCTATATGTCCTTTTTACATCTGAATAATATCCCATTGTATGTATATAACACATTTTGTTTATCCATTCATCTGTTGGTGTATATTATGGGTTGTTTCTACCTTTTGGCTAATTATGGTAATACTTTTATGAATGACTACACTGTCATGGAATTACTTTTTAATTTCCTTTTCTGGTTGTTTATTGCTAGTCTATAGAAACACAATCCGTTTTTATATGTTGATTTTATATCCTGAACTTTGATGAATTTGTTTATTACCACTAACACTTTTTTGTGGACTCTGGATTTTCTACATATAAGATCATGTCATCTGTGAACAGAGATAATTTTTTGCTTCTTCTTTTCCAATTTGGATGTCATTTATTTATTTTCTTGCTTAAGTGCTCTAGCTAGAATGTCTCAGTATTTATTATGTTGACTAGAGTGGTAAAAGCAGGTGTCCTTGTCTTGTTTCTGATTTTAGGGGAAAAGCTATCAGTCTTCCATCATTATAATATTACCTATGAGTTTTCCTCATAAGGCCTTGTTAAGGAGTTTCCTTCTGTTCCTAGTTTGAGTATTTTTTTAATCATGAAAGGGTGTTGGATTTTGTCACATGCTTTTCCTGCATCATTTTAGATGATCATGTTGGTTTTTTCCTTCATTTTATTAATGTGGTATATTACACTGAGTTTCTTACATTAAACAATCCTTGCATTCTAGGAATAAATCCTGCCTAGTTGGAGTTATTTAATACTTTTAGTATGATGCTGAATTTGTTTTGCTAGTGTTTTGTTGAGGATTTTTTGTTTGTATTCATAAGGTTTATTGGCCTATAGTTTTTTGTTTTTTGTGGGTGTGTGCATATGGTATCTTTATCTGGCTTTCATGTCAGAGAAATCATGATTCATAGAATTGGCTTCATAGAATTAATTATGAAGTGTTCTCACCTCTTCAATTAATGTTGATTCTTCTTTCAGTGTTTGGTAGAATTTACCAGTGAAACCATCTGTTCCTGGTATTTTTGGGGGGACGGAAGAAGGTTTTTAGTTATTGATTCAATCTCCTTACTTGTTATAGATTTATTCAGATTTTCTATTTCCTCTTGAGTCAGTTTTGGTAGCTTATATCTCTAGGAATTTGTCCATTTCATCTAGGTTATTCAATTTTTTTCATATAATAATGTTCTCTTATAATCCTTTTAAATTTCTTTTTTTACATACTCTTGGATGACCAACTTAGATGTTATAATCTTTTTTTTTTTACTAAAGTATCATTAATACACAATCTTATGAAGGTTTCACATGAACATCATGGTTTCAACATTCATCCATATTATCAAGTCCTTACCTCCCCTATTGCAGTCACTGTCTATCAATCCTTTTAAATATCTATATAATCAATAGTAATGTCCCATTAATTTCTGATTTTAGAAATTTGACTCTTTTCTCTTTTATTTATTTATTTATTTATTGTTATTTTAGTATCATTAATGTACAATTACATGAGCAACATTATGGTTACTAAACTCCCCCCATTATCAAGACCCCACCACATACCCCATTACAGTCACTGTCCATCAGCGTAGTAAGATGCTATAGAATCACTACTTATCTTCTCTGTGTTGTACTGCCTTCCCCATGCCCACCCCCTACATTATGTGTGCTAATCGTAATGTCCCTTTTCCCTCCTTATCCCTCCCTTCCCACCCACCCTCTCTCAGTCCCTTTCCCTTTGGTAACTGTTAGTCCATTCTTGGGTTCTGTGAGTCTGCTGCTGTTTGTTCCTTCAGTTTTTGCTTTGTTGTTATGCTCCACAGATGAGTGAAATCATTTGATACTTGTCTTTCTCCGCCTTGCGTATTTCAGTGAGCATAATACCCTCTAGCTCCATCTATGTTGTTGCAAATGGTAGGATTTGCTTTCTTCTTATAGCTGAATAATATTCCATTGTGTATATGTACCACATCTTCTTTATGCATTCGTCTCCTGATGCACACTTAGGTTGCTTCCATTTCTTGGCTATTGTAAATAGTGGTGCGATAAACATAGGGGTGCATATGTCTTTTCAAACTGGGCTGCGGCATTCTTAGGGTAAATTCCTAGGAGTGGGATTCCTGGGTCAAATGGTATTTCTATTTTTAGTTTCTTGAGGAACCTTCATACTGCTTTCCACAATAGTTGAACTAATTTGCATTCCCACCAGCAGTGTAGGAGGGTTCTCCTTTCTCCACATCCTCGCCAACATTTGTTGTTTGTCTTTTGGATGGTGGCCATCCTAACTGGTGTGAGGTGATATCTCATTGTGGTTTTAATTTGCATTTCTCTGATGATTAGTGATGTGGAGCATCTTTTCTTTTCATGAGCCTGTGGGCCATCTGAATTTCTTCGTTGGAGAAGTGTCTGTTCAGATCCTCTGCCCATTTTTTAATTGGATTATTTGCTTTTTGTTTGATGAGGTACGTGAGCTCTTTATATATTTTGGATGTCAACCCTTTATCAGATACGTCATTTATGAATATATTCTCCCATACTGTAGGATGCCTTTTTGTTCTACTGATGGTGTCTTTTGCTGTACCGAAGCTTTTCAGCTTGATATACTCCCACTTGTTCATTTTTGCTTTTGTTTCCCTTGCCCAAGGAGATATGTTCATGAAGAAGTTGCTCATGTTTATGTCCAAGAGATTTTTGCCTATGTTTTTTTCTAAGAGCTTTATGGTTTCATGACTTACATTCAGGTCTTTGATCCATTTCTAATTTACTTTTGTGTATGGGGTTAGACAGTGATCCAGTCTCATTCTCTTACATGTAGCTGTCCAGTTTTGCCGGCACCAGCTGCTGAAGAGGCTGTCAATTCCCCATTGTATATCCATGGCTCCTTTATCATATTTAATTTACCATATATGTTTGGGTTAATATCTGGACTCTCTATTCTCTTCCACTGGTCTGTGGTTCTGTTCTTGTGCCAATACCAAATTGTCTTGATTACTGTGGCTTTGTAGTAGAGCTTGAAGTTGGGAAGCAAGATCCCCCCTCCTTTATTCTTCTTTCTTAGGATTGCTTTGGCTATTCGGGGTCTTTTGTAGTTCCGTATGAATTTTACAGCTATTTGTTCCAGTTTGTTGAAGAATGCTGTTGGTATTTTGCTAGAGATTGCATTATATCTGTAGATTGCTTTAGACAGGATGGCCATTTTGACACTATTAATTCTTCCTACCCAAGAGCATGGGATGAATTTCCATTTTTAGTGTCCTCTTTAATTTCTCTTAGGAGTGTCTTGTAGTTTTCAGAGTACAGGTCTTTCACTTCCTTCGTTAGGTTTATTCCTAGGTATTTTATTCTTTTTGATGCAATTGTGAATGGAATTATTTTCTTGATTTCTCTTTCTGCTAGTTCATCGTTATAGGAATGCAACAGATTTCTGTGTATTAATTTTGTATCCTGCTACTTTGCTGAATTCAGATATTAGTTCTAGTAGTTTTGGAGTGGAGTCTTTAGGGTTTTTTATGTACAATATCATGTCATCTGCAAATAGTGACAGTTTGACTTCTTCCTTACCAATCTTGATGCCCTTTATTTCTTTGTTTTGTCTGATTGCCATGGCTAGGACCTCCAGTACTATGTTGAATAAAAGTGTGGAGAGTGGGCATCCCTGTCTTGTTCCCAGTCTTAGGTGAAAAGCTTTTAGCTTCTCGCTGTTAAGTATGATGTTGGCTGTGGGTTTCTCATATATGGCCTTTATTATGTTGAGGTACTTGCCGTTTATACCCATTTTGTTGAGAGTTTTTATCATGAATGGATGTTGAATTTTGTCAAATGCTTTTTCAGCATCTATGGAGATGATCATGTGGTTTTTGTTGTTCTTTTTGTTGATCTTGTGGATGATGTTGATGGATTTTCGAATGTTGTACCATCCTTGCATCCCTGAGATGAATCCCACTTGATCATGGTGTATGATCCTCTTGATGTATTTTTGAATTCAGTTTGCTAATATTTTGTTGAGTATTTTTGTATCTATGTTCATCAGGGATCTTGATCTGTAATTTTCTTTTTTGTTGGGGTCTTTGCCTGGTTTTGGTATTAGAGTGATGCTGGCTTCATTGAATGAGTTTGGAAGTATTCCTTCTTCCATTTTTTGGAAAACTTTCAGGAGAATAGGTATTATGTCTTCTCTATATGTCTGATAAAATTCAGCAGTGAATCCATATGGCCCAGGAATTTTGTTCTTGGGTAGTTTTTTGATTACCGATTCAATTTCGTTTCTGGTGATTGGTCTGTTTAGATTTTCTGTTTCTTCCTTGGTCAGTCTTGGAAGGTTGTATTTTTCTAGAAAGTTGTCTATTTCTTCCAGGTTACCCAGTTTGTTAGCATATAGATTTTCATAGTATTCTCTAATAATTCTTTGTATTTCTGTGGGGTCCATCGTGATTTTTCCTTTCTCATTTCTGATTCTGTTTATGTGTGTAGATTCTCCTTTTCTCTTAATAAGTCTGCCTAGGGGTTTATCTGTTTTGTTTATTTTCTCAAAGAACCATCTCTTGGTTTCATTAATTTTTTCTATTGTTTTATTTTTCTCAATTTTATTTATTTATTCTCCGATCTTTATTATGTCCCTCCTCCTGCTGACTTGGGCCTCAGTTCTTCTTTTTCCAGTTTCAATAATTGTGAATTTAGACTATTCATTTGGATTGTTCTTCCTTCTTGAAATAGGCCTGGATTGCTATATACTTTCCTCTTAGAACTGCCTTTGCTGTGTCCCACAGAAGTTGGGGCATTATGCTGTTTTTCTCATTTGTCTCTATATATTGCTTGATCTCCGTTTTAATTTGGTCATTGAACCATTGATTATTTAGGAGCATGTTGTTTGTGTTTGTGAGCCTCTTTATACAATTTATTTCTAGTTTATACCTTTGTGATCTGAGAAGTTGGTTGGTAGAATTGCAATCTTTTTGAATTTACTGAGGCTCTTTTTGTGGCCTAGTATGTGGTCTATTCTGGAAAATGTTCCATGTTCATTTGAGAAGAATGTGTATCCTGCTGCTTTTGGGTGCAGAGTTCTGTAGATGTCTGTTAGGTCCATCTGTTCTAGTGTGTTGTTCAGTGCCTCTGTGTCCTTACTTATTTTCTGTCTGGTTGATCTGTCCTTTGGAGTGAGTGGTGTGTTGAAGTCTCCTAAAATGAATGCATTCCATTCTATTTCCTCCTTTAATTCTGTTAGTATTTGTTTCACATATGTCAGTGCTCCTATGTTGGGTGCATATATATTTATAATGGTTATATCCTCTTGTTGGACTGACCCCTTTATCATTATAGAATGTCCTTCTTTATCCCTTGTTACTTTCTTTGTTTTGAAGTCTATTTTATCTGCTACAAGTACTGCAACACCTTTTTTCTCCTTATTGTTTGCATGAAATATCTTTTTCCATCCCTTCACTTTTAGTCTTTGTATGTCTTTGGGTTTGACATGAGTCTCTTGTAGGCAGCATATATAGATGGGTCTTGCTTTTTTATTCATTCTGTTACTCTGTGTCTTTTGATTGGTGCATTCAATCCATTTACATTTAGGTTAATTATCTATAGATATATACTTATTGCCATTGCAGGCTTTGGATTCATGGTTACCAAAGGTTCAAGGGTAGCTTCTTTACTATCTAACCATCTAACTTAACTCACTTATTACACTATTATAAACAGAGTCTGATGATTCTTTATTTCTCTCCCTTCTTATTCTTCCTCCTCACTCTTTATATGTTAGATGTTTTATTCTGTACTCTTTTGTGTTTCCCTTGACTGATTTTGTGGATAGCTGATTTTATTTTGCGTTTAGTTAGTATTTGGTTGATCTACTTTCTTTGTGTGGTTTTATTTTCTCTGGTGACATCTGTTTAGCCTTAGGAGCACTTCCATCTAGAGCAGTCCCTTTAAAATACAGTGTAGAGATGATTTGTTGGAAGTAAATTCCCTCAACTTTTGCTTATCTGGGGATTGTTTAATCCCTCCTTCAAATTTAAATGATAAACTTGCTGGATACAGTATTCTTGGTTCTAGGCCCTCTGTTTCATTGCATTGAATATATTATGCCATTCTCTTCTGGCCTGTAAGGTTTCTGCTGAGAAGTCTGATGAGAGCCTGATGGGTTTTCCTTTGTAGGTGATCTTTTTTCTCTCTCTGACTGCTTTTAATATTCTGTCCTTGTCTTTGATCTTTGCCATTTTAATTATTATATGTCTTGGTGTTGTCCTCCTTGGGTCCCTTGGGTTGGGAGATCTGTGGACTTCCATGGTCTGAGAGACTATTTCCTTCCCCAGCTTGGGGAAGTTTTCAGCAATTATTTCTTCAAAGACACTTTCTGTCCCTTTTCTCTCTCTTCTTCTGGTACCCCTATAATGTGAATATTGTTCCATTTGGATTGGTCACACAGTTCTCTTAATATTCTTTCATTCCTAGAGATCCTTTTATCTCTCTCTGCCTCAGCTTCTCTATATTCCTGTTCTCTGATTTCTATTCCATTAACAGTCTTTTCCACCTCATCCAGTCTGGTCTTTAATCCTTCCATTGTTTGTTTCATTTCTGTTATCTCCCTCCGGAATTGTCTGTTAGCTCTTGCGTATTTCTCTGTAGCTCCATCAGCATGCTTATGACTTTTATTTTGAATTCTTTTTCAGGAAGATTGGTGATTTCAGTCTCACTAGGCGCTCTCTCTGGTGTTTGAGGGATTTTAGACTGAACAAGGTGCTTTAGCCTTTTCATGTTGATGAAAGTGATTGTCCGTGAGTGGTGCATGTGTCAGCCAGGAGAGCAAAGTCCCTTCCTGCTTGCTTGTCACCTTGCCCATCTCCGCTGCCTGAGCCAGTCATCCGCACACAGGGAGCAGCCTCTGGGTTAATCTCCTCAGCTGCCATGGACAGGGCGGCCCTCGGGATGGCTTAGGGTACTGGCGGTGGTTGCAGGCAATCAGTATGTGTTCTCTGTGAGAACAGAGCTCCTACGTGCTTTCTGGACTCCACGCCGGCTTCCTCTACCTGTGCCAGTCGACCGTGCGCAGGGGGCAGCCTCTGGGTTGATCCCCTGAGCTGCTGTGCATGGGGTGGCCTAGGGCACTGGGGGTGGTTGCAGGCAATCAGCGCATGTTGGCCCCGAGAATAAAGCCCCTTTGTGCCTTCCAGACTCTGCACCGGTCTCCACTGTCTGTGTCAGTTGACTGCAGGCAGGGGGCAGCCTCTGGGTCTGGCCGGTTAGCTGCACACTGGGAGAAGCCTCTGTGTGCTTCCTGTGGGTGGGGCTGCTCCCCGGTTACTCCGCAGCAATGGTGGATCAGCTGGTTCACTTGCAGTGCCAGCGGCGGGGAATGAATGGCAGGCTGCTTATCACTGTGAAGGACTTCAGTACTGCGTTGCCACCCAGGGGGTTAGGGCACCTGTAGTTCTGGTTATTTAGCAGTCCTGTTCTTCCACTCCCTCCCCACTCTGATTCTTTTCCTCCCGCTGGTAAGCTGGGGTGGAGGATGTGCTCAGGTCCCACCGGGTCATGGCTTTGTATCTTACCCTTTTCGTGGGATGTTGAGTTCGTGCAGATGTAGATGTAGCCTGGCTGGTGTACCGTATCTTCTGGTCACTCATTTAGGAATAATTGTATTTGCTGTATTTTCAAAGTATATATGGTTTGGGGAGGAAATTTCCACCACCCTACTCAGGCTGCCATCTTGAGAATCCCGAGTCTTTTCTTTTTTAAGCGAACTGAAGGTTTCTCCATTTTGTTGAACTTTTAAAGAAACAACTTTTGGCTTCATTGATTTTCTGTTTTTAATGTTCTCTATTTTGTTTTACTCTAGTCTAATCTTTATTATTTGCTTCCTTCTGCTAGCTTTTGGGTTTAGTTTGCTCTTCTTTTTTTCTAGTTCCTTAAAGTGCACAGGTAGGTTTTAATTTGAGATGTTTCTTCTTTTTTAGTGTAAACATTTGCAACTATAAAATTTTCATTTAGCACTGTTTTTGCCACATCCTGTAAGTTTTGGTATTTTGTGTCTTCAAAGAAGAATGTGTGTTCTGATGTTAGCAGGAGTGATCTGTTAATTGGTAGTGTAAGTCCTTTGTTTTCTTATTGATCTTCTATGTGGTTGTTCTATCCAATATTGAAAATGGAAGATTGAAATACCCAACTATTATTGTAGAACTGTTTCTTTCTCCATTCTATTAATTTTTGCTTTATATGTTTTGGGGCTTTGTTAGGTATGATATTTATAATTGTTATATCTTTTAGATGGATTGAACCTTTTACCAAATCCATTGTCGCTTGTAACCTTTTTTGCATAAAGTCTATTTTGTTTAACAATATCACTACCCCAACTGTCTTTTGGTTATTATTTGCGTGATTATATTTTTCCATCTTTTTATGTTTCAGTCTTTCTGCATCTTTGTATCTAAAGTAAGTCTCTTATAAACAACATATAGATGGATTAGGGTTTTTTGTTCATTGGTCTGCCAATCTCTGCCTCTTAACTGGAGAGTTTAATGCATTTACATATAAAGTAATTACTGTTAAGGAATAAGTTCTGCCATGTAGCTATTTATCTGGGTATGTCTTATGTATTTCTTTGTGTTCCATTCCTCCATTACCACCCTTTTTGTATTTAGTTGATTTTTTTATAATGTACCATTCTGGTTCCCTTTTTTTTCTACATACTTTTAAGTTATTTTCTTAGTGGTTATCTTGGAGATTAGAATTGATATTTTAAACTTAGAACAACAACCTAGTTTGAATAATCAACTTAGTTTTATAGTATACAAACACTCTGCTCCTCCATATCTCTGTCCTTCCTTCCTCTTCATATTGTTATTGTTATGGATTACATCTTTATACATTGTGTGCCCGTAATATAGATTTACAATTAATACTTTATGCATTTGTCTTTTAAATCTTATAGGAAAAAACAAGGAGTTACAAACCAAAAATACAATACTGGCTTTCATATTTACCTATATAGTTTACCTTTGCCAGTGTTCTTTATTTCTTCTTGTGGCTTTAAGTTCCTGTCTTGTGTCTTGTAACTACAGTCTGAAAAATTCCCTGTAGCATTTAGTAGGGCAGATCTTCTAATAATGAACTTTTGTCAGTTTTCCTTTATCTAGAAATGCCTAAAATTTTCCTTCATTCTTAAAATAGATTTTCCATCTATAGAATTCTTAGTTGATTTTTTTCTTTCAGGACTTTAAATATATCACCCCAATCTTCTGGCCCCCATGGTTTCTGATAAAAATTCAATTAGGATCTTATTGAGGATCTCTTGTATGTGACAAGTCACTTCTCTCTTGCCACTTTCAAGATACTCTTTTTGTCTTTGGGTTTTAATGTTTGGATTGTAATATGTCTCAGTGTAGATTTCTTTGAGTTTATCCTGCTTGGAGTTTGTTGAATTTTTTTAGTTTTGGGGTTTTTTTTCCCCCCATTCAACCCTGGACAGAGAAGCTTTCTCTCGCAGCTGGTGGACTGTTTTTCTAGTCTCCCTTGGCTGCAGGTGCAGGACTCTTGAGGGTCATAGCTTTATGCAGGTCTTCCACAGTTTTAGGAATAGTCAGCTCCTAGCCATCATCTATTTCTGGATCCCTTAATCATCCCTTATCCTGTTGTAATATCAGGTTGTATTCTTTCCATTCTGGTTTAGTTCCCTTTCTGGCATCTAGGGATTTACTTTTCTTTCTTGTGAACTAAGCTACAGTTTTTAGAAATGTGCATGTGTGCATGTATTACATTCTGTCCAACATTCCTAGATGTTTATAGTGAGAGTAGTTTCACATTAGCTCAGTCCTTATGTTGCCAGAACAGATGTCTTTTATTCTTCAGTATAAGTTCTATTGCAAAATAGTAAGTGAAGTCATAGAAAAGGGAGTTATTTCTACTGAAGATTTATAGGCCAGGATAGTGAGGAGGAAGGAGTTTGTTCAGAGGTGCCAGACTTGCTGGTGGTAGCTGTCAACACAACTCAGTCTAGTCTAACCTAGAGCTACTGTGGGGGAAATTACTTGGAATATTTTCTATTAGGAATAAAGGTAGAAGGGAAGCAGATAGAACTAATCCTTTACTCACTGGGATTAGAGACAAGATTTTTCAAAGGGACAAAGACTTAAACTGCCTAGAAAGTAATAAACTTTGGGGAAAAGTCATTCATGTGTATCTGAAAGAAACTTATCTGTGGTCTTAGGTTTATTTGAAATCTCTCAGTTAAGAACTCTCCTAAAATCCTGTATGTACAGGAGCTGGGGTTTGCTGTCTGTCTTCTTCTTATTACTGCATAGAATCAGCACAATTAGGTCGCTCTGGCAGCAACAAAGATGGGGAGAAAAAAAGAAAAGACAGATGATTATCTTTTGCCTAGGTTTATAGATACAAGTGTAAAATACAAGGCAAAGCCATTTGGTACTGATGATGTGTCCAAAGTAAGAGAAGATAAGTTGAGCTTTTGACTATTTGTGTTGGACTTCATTCCCCATAGCAGCTTAGAGCGAAGATCGATACCTGTGTCCCTATGAGGGTCTCTTGCCGATCTTAAGGATGTATGGTAATTTCAGAGAAATTTCTTTCTGCTCCTGAGATTCAAACATAACTTTATTCTTCTATTAGATTTTAAGGTTTTCTTTTAAATCATCTTTATGTCCCCAAGACATAGCATATTGCCTGGTTTATAGTTTGTGTGCAGCATATATTTGTAAAAACAAATTGTTTTCCATTTTTAGGACCATTTTCAATTTTCTTTTTCTTTTTTTTTATAATTTATTTTGGTATCACTAGTCTACAATTACATGTGTAATATTATGGTTATTAAACTACCCCCTTCATCAGGTCTCCCCCACCAACCCCATTACATTCACTGTCCATCAGCATAGTGAGATGCTGTAGAATCACTATTTGTCTTCTCTGTGTTGTACAGCCCTCCCCGTGCTCCCCCCTACATTATGTCTGCTAATCGTAAGCCATTTTCAGTTTTCATACAGGGTATCATAAAAGCAAAAGTCAGTGATATATTTCTCTTTCGTTTTTTTAGTTCAGATCATGACCGGCTTCATACCTTGGTAACTGAAAACTGTTTTCCGGTAGGTTCTCATCCTCCTTAGAGCTGTGGGATGTCTGAATGGCACATTGTAGACATCACTTCTGGTTTTCATAAGAAGGATCAGTTTTGAAAGTGCAGGAAACTTAAGGCAAAAGCTTAAGTTCCTTTATTTTTGGCCAAATGATAATGACTTGTCTTAAACTCTCATAAGGGCCCTGTAGGTGGGAAGGAGGAAGCCCCTTAGCAAGCAGTACTGAAGCCTCTGGGATCCATCCTGAGGTCAGGGTATGGGCCACAATAGGCCAGCCTTACACATACTTAGAATATAATAAAGGATTTAACAAGCATTCATGAAACTTAACATTGTGTGTTAATAGGGGTTCTAGGTACTTTAGGAGACCCCTGAAAATGGGGACTTTGTGGATCAAGAATAAGAACTTCAGTTTCCATCAATTCAGCCTCATCTCCCTAGGGTCAAGTGTAGCTAACCTAGTCTTAGCAGTTTAGACTTTATGATCTCTGTAAAATCCCATCCTTCACTGCTGAAAGGTGAGGGGGGAAAAACAACGTATATGCAGTAAAAAATGCATGCAGTAATTAGCAGATTATGAAAGTATATAGGAGGGATAATGATGTATTAGTTTGGAGTGTGGTTTTTATTGATTTGGAGAAGGGTCCTCAGGGAGGTAGGCAGGGCTTGAGCTGTGACTTGGATGAAAAGAGAGTTGTCATGAAGTGGGCTTAAGCAGTAGCTTAATCAAAATTTAGGAAGTTGAGAGAGTAAAAGTAGGCATAAGAAGGCCTTTGATGGGACATGTTGCATACCAGTGTAGTGTTGCAAGAAGGGAGAACAGGTGTGGAAGGAAGCACCAGCTTCCCCAAAGGGAGGGGAAGACCCAGTTGAACTTGCTCTCCTTTGCCCTCAGGACATGGTCTGGGACATCAAATACAAGACTGTCCGCTGGAGCTTCGTAGAATCTTTAGAGCCATCACAGGTGGTTCAGGTTCGCTGTTCAAGTCTGTTGAGCCAGGGCAACATATATGGCCAGGTCACCGTCCGCATGCACACTCGGCAGGTGAAGACACCATCCTTCTGGCTTTTCTTCACTCTCAGGTTGGGCACCTCCCTCTGGAGTCCTGCGTACAGTTGCCCAGGACTTGGGTTCTAAGAAAAGGTTTGCCATGGTTTACCCTGTTCTGTCGCTGTGCCCTTCCCACTACTAGATGTCAGCTCTACTAAGACAAGTGAGGATATTCTTTCTCACCCTTCCTGGTCTTGACACCCTGTCCCCCCAACCCTGGTCAAAAATCCTCTAAGAGTAATCAGTACATCAGTTAGTCAACATTCAGAATTCTGAGATAATTTTTTTTTACCCTCTATAGTTTTTTGTTATGGTGGTTGGAAAAATGGCTGTGTGGCAAAGAAACAAAAATAAAACAAGGACTAACAGGCCAGATTTGCTTTCGTCCATGCAGACTCTGGCCATCTATGACCGGTTTGGCCGGTTGATGTATGGACAGGAGGATATGCCCAGGGATGTGCTGGAGTATATTGTGTTTGAAAAGCACTTGACAAACCCCTATGGTAGCTGGAGAATGCATGCCAAGATCGTCCCACCGTGGGCACCCCCTAAGCAGCCCATCCTTAAGGTAAGGCTCTTGCCTCATTTAAGAGGGCTGAGGCAGTATTCATATACATCCTAAGCCACTCCTGTTGGGCTCCACCTAGTGGAGAGAGGGGGTGATGAAGCTCCAGGGAAGGGAAATCTTGTTGGGGTAGGCCTGTAGGAAGGGGCACTGAATCTCCTGGGTAAGCCATGTGCTGGAGTGGTCAATAACTCAGCTTCCTGCTCTTTCAGACGGTGATGATCCCTGGCCCCCAGCTGAAACCCTGGGAAGACTATGAAGAGCCACAAGGGTCACTGGGAGAGGCCCTTAAGCCTCAGCTAGCCTGATTGCAAAAATGCCTCCTGGGGTGAAGCAGGGGTGATAAGGTGACTGGAAGCTTGGCTGTGAAGTTTGGGAGTCTGGGAGCTATGTGGTCATCCATCTCCATCAGGCTGTAGAAAGAACCTACTTGTTGTCTTCTGTCCTGCTTGGGTCTTTTCAGCAGTCTCACCCTCGGCAACCATGGCTGATGGCTGGGCCCTGGTGGGTGGCTGGCGTGCACAGCTGTGGACCCATTTTTTTTTACTTATTTTCTAATTGTATACCTAGCTTCTAAATATAGATAAAAGTGTGTTTCAGAGAATACCTAATACCCATTTTTCTTGCAGTAAGGACTGTCAGGAGCAAACTGGCAGAATTTTATAATCACAAAACAGGGATTAGAGTTTGAAATAAAACACCATCAGACTGTTGGACAAATTGTAGTGGGTTCTGTACATTTCCCCTGGTTCAGGCTGGAAGTAGACCACCCTTCAAATGGCAGAAATGGGAGACAAACTGAATTGTGAGTGATGTGATGTCCAGGAAACCCAGACTTTGGAAAAATTATGTTGATTTAAGAGGCTCTTTTCTCATACACAACCCAGTTAATCAACATTTGTACTTCACAGAAGAATGTAAACCTAAAGAAATCATTTATTCTTCAGCCTTTGGATTGTGTTATCATCCTGGTGTGATCCAGAAAGTTTGGGGAAGGCAGGGGCCATGGAGGAGTTGATCATTTGGGAAATCCATCTATAAGACTTTGTTCCCTCTTTCTAGCACCCCTTGGAGACAGTGACTATTCCTGCATTGGGAAAGCACATATACCAGTTTATGAACCTGGTGGAGTGAGATAGCCCAGTCCCTCCCTGTTCCTTAGCTCCAGCTGGGCTGTCAGGAGGAGGATGTGGGACTTCATCTGCTCATGCATCCTGGGTCATCCAAAGTATGACAAGGGAAATTACTCTGTACCAGCAGCAAGCTTGGCCTTTTTGCTGTTGCTTTCATCAGCCCAGCATGGGCTCCCCCTAAAAAACAGGACCTTAATTCTCATACTTTCTATTTTTCAAGCCTAGAATTTGCTTTTAAGGAGTCTATCATTAGGTCAGGATTTATTTGTTCTGACCTTGTCCTGAAAATAGAGGCCAAAGAAACTGGAATCAGGTCAAGAATAACCTAACTGCTCAGTCTCTCTAAAACCACTATCAGCAAAGCAGCAAGCAGACCAGACTGCACTGGGGGATCTGTTTTTACAATAGTTGATGAGTGCTGGCTGTGGAAGCAAGATGTGTATGCTGAGGGGAGAGGCAGGCATTGCTCAGTTAATCCAAAGCCGCCACTCTCATCATGCTACTTAGTCTCAACCCTTTGGGCTTAAAATGTACATCACTTTTGCATCATTGCTACCCAAGTGAGGTTTGGTCACATCCTATTTGCCTAAGCCCTGGATTAAGGCAAAATTAGAAGGAAGTGCTTTGAGCAGCATCCACGGCCAGGGAGTATGGAGTAAGGGGAGATAATCTAGAGAGGTCGGGAAGCAGAGAAACAAAAACACAGTGAATAGGCAAATGACCCATTGATTTCCCTGAATATGTAAAGACCAGTACTTCGAAAAGGCCATTTTGCCCCACTCCCCTCAATCTGTCTTGAGAGTCTCTAGGTAATCCTACAAAACAGCCAAGCAATAGCTGTCAACAGGGAGCCAGAGGATAAGTGCAATGTTTGTGTCCCCTTGGGATCAAATCCAGCTGAGCTAACAGCTCAGATGTAAAGAATTGGCTTGAAGGGCCAGGCAGAGACCATCTGCAGTGCCAGCCACCAAGCTGGGCACTGGCTGAGAATTAGCCAGACTCCAAAGTCCTGAAGGCTGCAGGGTGTTTCTTTCTTTCTTTACCTGTCTACTGTTCCTACTTAAAAACACTGAAAGAAAACCATAATGAGTAAGCTAGAACCAACTGCAATGGTCAAGAAAAAGCATCCTTTTATTTTTTCCCTGTGGTTTATTTCACAACAGTGGTTAGGGACAACTTTTTTGTTCCCCACTAGACTAGACCCATGGAATTGTTCTGAGGTGCGGTTTGCAAAGTTCTCAATGGCTGGGAAGCTGAGGGGTTGGCTAGCCAGAGCCTGGAGCAACTCCGTACTTCAGCTGAAAGCTCAGGGTAAGGGACCCAGGCAAGTGGGAGGGCCTACATATGAGAACAAGGGTGTCTGGTCCCTGAAAGAGTGGGTTACTCCTTTCCTTTTGCTTTTTGGAAGTGGAGCACTTTGCTACTTTTTCTGTGAAGTCCTGTAGCTGCCTGGAGTATTTACATGCAAATTAATTTATTTTCCTATTGGGTATTTGGCCTCCTCGTTTTGTCTCTTTCCTCTCCGTGAATGGCATCAGTATCTGTCCAGTTCGAGGGTGTGCTTACTGCCATCTTCAGTGCCCCTGCCTAGCTCTGCCATGTTTAATGTGTAGTCTGTGTTTTTCCACACCCACCTCCTCCCTGCCAATGCTGGGAATCCTTTGACCAGTGTTTTTTTTTTTCCCTCTGGTAATGTTATCTAATTCCAGCAACTCTGTTATCTGGGACCACTTAAACAAGGGTAGCTTGAACTGATTTTAGAGAACAGAGCCAAGCGAAGAACTTGAGAGAGAGAAATCTCCCTAAGAAAGAAGGCTTTGTTTACGCAGTGCCCTTTCCCCAGCCCTCAAGCCTCTAACCTGCCCTGTAGCAGTACTCTCTGAGGGCAGTTATAGTGCTGCCTGTAAACAAGACCTTGTTTCTTTCTTGGGCTTCTTGGAAAGGAGACTGATGTGGGCCTCTTGTTACTGAGTGAGTTTGGAGTGGTTCTCACATCAGAACCAGAAATTCTCCCTTGCTCCAGTTGCGTTGACAAGAGAGGGGTCCCTCTGATGACAGCACTGAAAGGCTAGGAGAATGAGCCAGTGAGACGAACTCCAGAGGCTGGCCAGAGATGGGGCAGGAAGAAGGGGAGACCCTCTGAAAAGGCTAGCAAGAGGTATATTCCTTAAACCGGGAGAGAGGATGTCTGGAAGAGAGAACTCCCTTGGCCAGTGTGGGGAGGACCTGAAGCAGAACATTGCCTTTCCATCTGTGTGCTCTCATGTTGCTTTGGATGCTAAGATGCTGACATGGATGTAAAAGTGCTTGATTAGCTCTGTTTCAGCAGTAAGCAGAGTCGGTGTGAGGATCAATAAAGCAGAAACGAGGTCAAAGGCAAAACGACAGGGTCCTTAAGGCATTTCAGACTCCTCTTTTGAGCTATTTAAAGTTTTCCTCTGATTTATCTTTGAACTTGAATTAAGTGGCTTCTTAAGCTTCCTCTGTTTACCTTATAGCCTTCTCTCATCCTCAGTCCCTGTGTTGCCAATGCCTCGCGTGGTTTAGTTTCTTCTCAAAAAATGGTCTTTCATAGACTTCAGCAAAGAATGGGGTCTCTCTATGAGAAAATGTGGGCTGGGCACCATTAGTACTTCCCTTCATCCCTCATACTGGCTTTACAGATGAGTGTCCAGACACAGATGGATGGGTTGTGTTGCATACTCTAGCTGGAGGAGAGGATTCATTAGAAGCAGAGGGTCCAGCCTTTGTTCCCTGGAGCAGGAAGAAGGGTTGGAAGTAAAGAGGGTGGGACTTTATTGGGGTCTGAGCTGTACCCCCTTGTATAATTTATCTTTGGAATGAGCTATCTTCTGGCCTTCTTGGAGATGGGAAGTGGCCAAGTGTCTTTGATTCAGCTCTTTGGGAATACCTAGGACTTGAAATGGACCTTGGCTCCCAAGAGCTAGCTTACCTGATGTAGTTTTTACTCCTGATCCCAAGGATAGACAGTTGGAGGGGTGAGTTCTCCATGTTCAGCTTTAGAAGCTACTTCTCCTTGGTCAGTTAAGGAAAAAGACATCTGAGCCTCAGCTTCTTGGAACCTTGGCTCTGGGATTAAGCTGGTCCTTGGCCCAAATCCTGAAAGTTCTTGGAGTTCTCTAACACCTTCTAGCCTAAAAGTACTGGCCTGCTTGCTCACCTCTGGGTGGGGGCTTTTGCTCTCTGGAAGGAAATCACCCTGAGGTCTGTGGACTAAAGGGCATGGTGGGTTATCTGGAGCTGTAGGAGAAAATATTTCTGTCAGAGTTGCTGTTAAAGCCAGGTGGCTGGATTCCTCAGATGGGATTTCAGTTCCTTCCCAAAGGCTAATGTCTGCCATGGTGCCCTTTATTTTATTTCCCTCTGCATCTGTGACTTCCCATTGACACAGCTCTGCCACCCTGCTCCCCATACTGTTTGCTCCATGGGGACTGACTGTGGGCCAGTGAGTGTCCAGAGCATCTGGCTGGGGGCAGAGGCCCCCAAAACCTGTGCCTTCCCAAGGGCAGACTGTGTCTTGCTCTCTGCGGACTTTTGCTACTTCTTTTGAAAAGTGTTCTTCAGTCCCTCCAGATCCTGCCTTTTGAAGGAACATCTCTCCTTGCCCTTGGGAGTCTCTGTCCACCTCTTGCTCCAGCCCCCCTTTCTGTGCTGCTCCTTTACTCACCTCCCAGGGGCAGATTCCTGCTTCCTTAGCAGAGGGAGTCTCTTCTACTTCCTGCGGACACACTTCTGTTACCCTGTCCTCCATACTGCCTGCTGCCTCAGAACTGCCTTTGCTTCTGTCTGAAGCTTGTGGGGCTGGTTGTGGAGACAGACCCCCATAGTCTTGACTCTCCCAGGGACACCCACCCTCCTGCTTCCCATCTGCCCTCTCTGGCTTCTCCTGAACTGCCACAGCTTTGGACTCTAGTTTTCCTTGGGCTTTTCCATTCTCCTCTTGAGGACTCCCTTTTCCATCCTGTCCCGCCACCCCTTCCTCAGGGACTCTTTGCATCACCTCCCAGGGACAGATCTCAGCTTTGGCGCTATCAGGTTTATGGGCAGCCATGGCAGGGGCATCCCATGGGCACACCTCAGCAAGCCTGAGCCCGGCACTGACCAGTCTTGGAGAGCCAGCTTTAGATTGGTCAGGACCTTGTCTGTCTGGGTGGGAGAAGAAGTCTCCTGGGGCCGTGCTCTCCCGCGGACAGAGAGATTGTAGCTCAGTGCTTGCCTGTATCCCATCTTCAGTAGTGGATTCTCCTGTTTTTGAAGATGGAGCTTTTTCTCGGGTTATGTGTTCTGGGAAGGAGCCTGTCTTTGGGTCTTGTGTCAGGTCTCCTTTTTCTGCTGCTTCATCACTCACTTCCCAGCTGTGTCCCTCTGCCACTTTGCTGCTCATGCTGCTGGACAAGTCTGAGACCTCAGGAGCCTGAGCAGAAGTTTCCTTCAAGTCCTTCTTCTCCCAAAGACAAATGATTTCCTGCTCTTGACTCAGTTTTGTCTCCCATTCTGATATGTCTTCTCCCAGGGAGGAGAGGCTCCCCTTTTCTAGAGTTTTCTCCCTATTCCCTGCTGCATCACTCCCTGTCTCTTGATCCAGTCCCTTTCCAGTAGCTCCTTCATTTACCTCCCAGGGACAGATCTCGGCCTTTTCACTGGTAGGTGCTTCCTCCACTTCCCAGGGACACACCTCAGCTGGCCTGCTCCCTGCATGACCTAGTCCCTGGAATCCAGCTTCTGGTCTGTCAGTGCCCAGAGTGTCTGAATGCTGAGAGGAATCCCCTGAATCTAAGGGATGAGCCACCTCCTGCCCCTGGGCTGGTCTTTCTAGCTTCTTTGGAGAAGTAACCGCCATTTTGCTGGGTCTAGAATCTGCAGAAGTCTTTCCTGCATTGTTTGGAAATTTCCTTTTGGCCTGGGCTCCCAAAGCCCTCTCCTCCCCTGCCTCAGCACTCACCTCCCAGGGACAGATCTCTGCCAGCTCTGCAGGCAGGGTTTCTTCCACGTCCCAGGGACATATCTCAACAGTTTTGCTTCCCACACTGCCTGACACCTGGAAACTGGCTCTGGGCTTATCTGTGTCTTGAGGACCTGGTTGTGGAGAGAAGCTGCCAGGGTCCACACTGTCCCAAGGACAGGCCACTTCCTGCCTTTGGATCTGTCCCCCAGGCTTTTCCCAAGTTATGACATCTTTGATTCCTGATGTTCCAGGCATTTTCTCCTTGTCCTTTTGAGGTTCTCCTGGTGATGCTTGTCCCGATGTCCAGTCCTCTGTTCTCTCTTTAACCTCCCTGGGACACCTTTCTGCCTTGGCAAGCAATGTGTCCCTTAGCTCTGGCCTGAGATCTGCCCGTGGATATACCTGCGTCACTCTGCTTCTTCCATTGCTGAGGAGCTGGCCGCCAGCTTTGGATGAGGAATTGTCTAGACATGATGTGGAGTGCCCCGGGGCTGGGCTCTCCCAGGGACACACCAACTCCTGCTCTTGACTCAGTTTCTGCACTGCTTTCCCAGTTTGTTCCCCCATCTCTCCATCGAGCCCTTTTCTGGAAGTTTTCCCCTTTTCCTGGAGAGGGTGTCCACTTGTCCCCGGAGTCAGCATTTCCTTCCCCACTCCCTCATCCCCCAGCTCCCAGGGACAGATACCTGCTTTCTTGATAGGAGCATCTCCTTCCTCCCACGGACACACCTCCGTGATGCCATTGCCCAAACTCTCTGGGTAACCAAGGTCTCCTGGGGTCTGGGTGGAGACTGCTGAGGGACCCCGGAAATCTGTCCTCTCCCATGAATACAGAGACTCCAAGTCTCCACCCAGTTTCTGCTCTTCCCAAAAGGCTTTCTTGAGGGTTTTCTGCTTTTCCTTGGGGAGCTGCTTCACCCTCTCCTGGGATGGTTTCCCATTGTCTCCTTCACTTGCCTCCCAGGGAGGGAGCTCTGCCTTGGCAATGCCAGGTGTAGAAGCTTCTGGGTTAGTGGCTTCCTGCTGATGTTTCGCTAGCGCTCTGGCCTCCACACTGCCCACTTTCTCAGACCTGCCCTTGGTTTTATCAGAGTCCTGAGGGGCTGACCCCCCGGACAGACTCCTGGGATCAGCACTCTCCCGGGGACACACTGCCTCCTTCCCCCTGACCAGCCTCTCCGGCTTTTTCTGAGCAACAGCAACCACATCTTTGGGCTCTGATTTTTCTGAGGCTTTCCCACTTTCTTCTTGGGAATCTCCTAGATCTTGTCTTAATGCCTCCTTCTCAGGGGCTGCACTCACCTCCCAGGGGCAGATTTCAGCCTTGCTGCTGTCAGGCTGACACATTTCTGACTTGGTGATTTCCAGGGGACATACCTCTGCAGCCCTGTGGTCAGCACTGGCCAGGGGCTGGAGGCCAGCTCTGGGCAGTTCCTGACACCACACAGGGGCTTCTTTTGCTCGCTCAACACTTGTGTCCCCAACTGTGCCCTGCCTGACTTGCCTCAGTGTGGCAGGCCCTGTTTTCCCTGCTGTCTCAACTTTCCCCTCTCCTAAGCCCTGGGGTGTCCTCCTGCCTCTGTCTTCTTGTTCCCTGCCGCCCTCCTGGTGACAGACTTGGAGCATTCTGCTGGTGTGAGCATTCTGTTGGTTCTGGAGCAACTCATCATCCCAGGGGGCGAGGGCAGCCTGCTCACTCATCACCGTGAGCCGGCCTAGCCTGGGAGATCTGGGGCATGCTCCAGCACCCTCTCCAGAAGCTCTGACCTTCTCCTCTTTCTCAGGTCTCCCTTCCCCACTCTCCTTCTCTCTGTATGTGCTCCGAGAACGGGTCAGAGCTTTGATAGCCAGTCCCAGACTGCGCATGGAGCCTTGCTGAACAGGGGTCTTGAGGCTTTGGGATTTAGAGACCTTGGGCCTGTTCTCATCCATGTCTTCAGCTTCCCCCTGAACATACCTGCCCTCTGTGTCCATCCTGTTCTCCCCAGTCCCTCTTTTCTCTACTGCAACAGAGAGGGCCCTCCAGAGCCTAGCCCGAACTGGGGCAGGAAGGTGGTTGCCTCGCTCTGGCCGTGAGGGGCCTTCTTGAGCCATGTTTTCTTTCTTGACTGGCAGTTCTGCATTCTCCCAGGGGCAGATGTAGGTAAGTAAGCTAGGGCTTTGGGAGGGTACTAGAACTGGTGCCATGACAGGTGCAGGGGCTGGGGCTGGAGCTGGAGCTGGTGTCAGAGCTGGAGCCAAAGTGGATATGGGAGACAGCATCCTTGGCTCTCCGAGATAGGCCCCAGACAGGGCTATGATGGGTGTGGAGACCTGGTGCCAGATGGGTGAGTGAGGCAGCCTTCTTGCAGCCTCCTCATGAAGCTTCCCAAATGTGTGGGAGCTGTCCACACTGCTGCTCTTGGCAGGGGAAGGTGGGGCTGACAGGGGAAACCCTTGAGCTCCCTCCAGCCTTCTGGCTGATGGCCTCCACATGGGGCTCACCAAGGCCACCTCTGCCTTTTTTCTCTCCTCTCGCTCCTTCGCCTGCTGATAGGTCTCCTCCAGGTAGGTCTGGCTGGCCATGAGCAGGGCCTTTTCCCTGGAGCTAGTCACAATGCTGAGCGACTTATGCAGAGAGGCAAGCCGGGCTCTGGGGAGCCTCTCCCCCACGGTCAGGTTGTGTGCACTGGCTGACCTGAAGCCCAGGGCAGGGGGCCCCTCTGCTGACTCCCCGCTCTCTGCTTGTGAGGCTTTCTTGGCCAGCTTCCTCCTCAGCAGAGAGTCGAGGAGAGGCGGGGTCTGCTCCCTGCAGTGGTCGGAGTCATAGGTGCTACGGGATTTGCACAGAGCTGGTGGCCCTTCGGGTTCCTGGAAGCTGGAGCTGAGGAGCCGGCGGCGGGAGGAGCTGGGCAGGCTGCTGCGGCTGGGGGAGCGTGAGTCCCGGGAGTGCTGCCGGCTCAGGGCCTCAGGGAACTGGGCCAGGTACCTCATGAAGGAGTGGCCCAGGCCGTGGCGTGCACTGTTTCGCTTCTTAGGCAGGTGGGGATTGTTAGCAGCCATTTCCTTGGTCTTGTGGACCTCTAGCTGAGCATAGAGCTTCTTTAACTCAGCCTGAGGGGAGGGAGGAATGATGAGAGCAGAGCTGATCTTCAGATGGGCAAGCTAAGCTCTCTCCATCCCCTGGCTGTACTATTCTCCCCTTCAGCCCTTATTTAGACCATTTTCTCTGGGGATCCTGCTTTGAAAGCTGTCAGGATTCACCTCTCTATTCCTGCATGAGCCATCCTAGTTCCCGGCCAGACCCACTCATCTCTGAGGAGACAGTGAGCATTCACTTCTCTGGGGTGCTGTGGACTGGGGGGAGGTCACCAGCTAGGGGGACAGGAACCTGGATTTGAGGCTGCTGACCCATCATGTGCCTCAAGGCTATTTTCTTGAACTCTGAGCCTGTACTTCTGTGAAGTAACAATAACTAGATGCCTAATACTGGCTTCCTTAAGAGGATTACATGAGAATGATGGGACTAGAGCATGAAAAGTGCCACATTCAGGTGCAGATGATGGAAGGGGACTTCAAATTCAGCCCTATATTTTGGATTTCTCCCCAGAGCCAGCACAGGGAGAGTAGATTGGCTGCTGCTCCCGCGGAGGGCCAGGGTGGCACTGCTGTGGCAGTGCACCTCCACACTCCTGGGGTCCTACCCAGGGAGCCCGAGGCTGAGGAGGACACAGGGGAAAAGAGAGGCAGAGGCAGTTGGGACTAGTTGGGAATTGGGAGCTCTAAACAAGGTCCCGGAGGAGGTGGAGAGGATGGAGAAAATAAAGTGGTTCCTCTACCTTAGGTTTTATAAAACAACGGGGTTGGACCGCTAGGTCTTATTTCCTGCCCTCTGAGCCTCCTATCAGCATTCCTGTGACAATAATGATACTCCTAAGCAGAAAAATAAGAGTAAGGATGCTCTCCTGATGAAAGACTCAGGAAGAACTTCCTTTCTCTAGACTTCCAGGTACAGGAAAAGGGGATGCTGGTGTGGAAATCTCTGATGGCCTCTCACTGCCTGAACTACCCAGCCCCACAGCTGGCCCTCGGGTCACCCAGCTGCCTCAGTGTGTTGGGGACTGAGGGGCTTCTTAGTCTACTCCTCACAGGATGTCACTGCTGAGTGGGAGTGGAGGATGGGGGGGATTAGAGCTCCACTCATGGCTCTGCCTCTAACTTGCCAAGTGGCCTGAGCCTCAGGTATCTGGGTTCTGGGACTTTCGGGGTCTTTCCAGCTGGGTGGTGTGTGGCCTCGTTTGACTAGTCAGGGGAAGCAGCTTAGGACAAGTGTGGAGAAGGGAGGAGACGCAGGTGTTAGGGAGAGGGAAAGCTAGGGGCGGGAGAAGGGGCCCGCAGTGGCACACAACGCAGGAGGCAGGGCAGCAGTACTTCCTGCCCAGCGCCTAGCAGCTAGCATCAAAAAGGAGGCGGGGAGGGTGGCAGGTACCCGAATGTCTCCAGGGTCCAGACTGCGCTCACTCCAGGCTGAGGCGATGCTGCTGTCGAGGTAGGAGCCTGAGCACTGCAGGTCCAGCTCATCATCATCCACCTCACCCACCATCTCTCGGGGAGGAGCCCCCGGCTTCCAGAACTGGCCAGCACAGGCATGATTGGGAAGAGTCACCTTCATTCCTGTTCATTTCCATTCCACCTGCCCCATGGACTACATCTTACTTTGTGAATATTCATCCCCTTCTCTGATTTGCAATCCCAGGGGTCCAAAGAATTTTACCCCTTATCCTCCCTACTTTTCTCTAGTTCAGAGACCAGACAGGTCCTAGCCCCCGACCCCAACAATTCCTAGCCATGTCCTTCAGCTCCCCCAGCTCTCTCTGTAAGTGCTTCCGAGTTGATTTTCAGACTGCCAAATGTCCAGTTGTGATACAAGGACCCCTCCAGCCATAACTCTTAGTTCTTTGCCCAGGAATTGGAGGCAGAAGCTTCCTCCCCACGCCCATCTGCTCAGGTGGGCTCCTTGCTTAGGACCTCTGGCTCAGCGCCCTCACCCCCAGGGTGCCATCCTCCCTCTGAGCTGGAGAGGACGCTGTGGCGGCAGCAGATTCACAATGCCCCTTTGTTCTGAAGACTCCTCACACCCAGGAGTGGGAAGACCTCACCTTAGGGATGAAGATCAGAGCCAGTGTGGTTGTGACTGTGCTGTGCGTGTGGAAGAAGAAGAGAAGGAGGGTCCAGTCTGGGTGCAGGGAGGGAACCAGCATGAACCTGAGGGTGGGGAGTGAGGGGATCATTGGGTGCTGGTGAAAGGGCCTCTTCCCCCTTAACCTGGCTCACTGGCTCACCTTCCCATCCCCAGCCCTGATCTCCGTGGAGGTGCCAGGTAGGGCAAGGAGGGCACTCTTTGTTCTTTCTACCCTCTCTAGGAGGTAGATCCTACCTCAAGGCTCACTTTAACCTCCACCTCCAAGAAGCCCTCCCAGACTACTCCAGCTCCCCTCCTCTGGCTGGCTGTAGCACAGAATTGTGCTCCACACCTCTGTGTGGACTGTGCTGCGGGTTGATTCTACCTCCACCACAGGCCAGGTACTCATGGATGTTCGTAGCAGGTCTGCTGCTGGGCCAGCTGAGGTGTTAGGGGAAGAAGGCAGGGAGAATTGAACATGTGTGGGAAGGAGCATTATGGTGCTGGAGAAGTGGCTTAGGAGTGGGAGAGGAATTAGGAGTGGGGCATGCTTCCTCTTTGTGGATGTTGGGAAGCTCGAGGGGGCACCAGGGGTATCTGTCCAGTAGGGAGAGAGCTGTAGGTGGTGGGTTTTCCTCACCTTATTGAGGCATGGCAGTGTTGCAAGGATGGCCATGGGATGAAGGTACCCTCACCTGGGAGAGGTGAGGAGGGTGTTAGGGTGGGAGGAGTCATGGGTAGGAGGGCCCCGTCCTTACCTGGCTGTGTGGAAGGCTGCAGAGAGCAGCAGTTCATTATGCAGGGCGATGCCCAAGTAGCGTGGCTCATGGAAGGCTGAGGGTACAGCCCGGGTGGCATAGCAGAGGAAGCTGCCCCAGCACAGGAGCAGCATCTCAACTGTGGGGGAGTAGGGAGGGACAGAGTTGGGCACATGGCTGCCTCTCTCTCTGCAGGGCATGCTGGGGGAAGCTGGGCCAGGGGTCTGATTACCAAGCAGGAGGACCAGGATAAGAGGACCCCTGGAGGTGCAGAGATGAGGGCCAGAGTGAGGCTGGGCTGAGCGGAAGCAACTCACCTACAACCATGATGTAGTCCCAGTGGTTGTGGTGGCAGAGGTAGAAGTGGCGGCCCAAGTGAGTGTGGCCTCGGGTCACCAGAGGTGTGTGCTGGATGCCTTCCAGGACCCCTGATGTCCACATAGCCAGGAAGCCCACCACAAGCAGCAGGAGCAGCCCCAGACGCTGCAGCAGCCGCCCACTGCTCAGGCGGGGCCCCCGCTGGGCCATTCCAGACAGAAACAGTTGGAGCACTCTACAGAGGTGTGAGGGGGACCAAGGGGAGGGGGCCAGGCTCCAGCCTCTGTACATCGCTTCCCTCCCCTCCACACCTATTTGCCCGACCCTTCCATGGTTTGCTGCCTCCTCCCCCCAAAAAAAGTGACATGAAGGAGGGGGCTATAGTGATGGGGGCAGGCCTTGGGGGCACAGGGAATGGAGCTGGCAAGAGGCTGACTGTGAAGAACTCCATTCCAGAAATGAGCTAGGGTAGCCTGGGGTGAGCAGCGTGAGAGCAAGATCTGCCGCAGACCCTACCTGTAAAGCTTGAGTATAAGGGTGCCGTAGACAGTGGCAAAACCCAGCAGCCGGACCCAGCGGAGAGCAATGCAGCGGAATATGCTGGGCTTGAAGTATAGGATGAAGACCTGGTGAGGAGGAGGGCAAAAACAGCTGCTCTCCACTGCGCTACCACTCTGCACTAGGCCTATGCTAAGCACATTGCTCATCCTCCCAGGAATACATGCATCATCATCTCCATTCTGCAAAGTTGCAGCTTAAGCAGAGGTTAGGTAACTTGTCTCAACTCACACAGTGGGTCACAGCTCTTTTAAGCCTGAACTATTTGGCTCCAGAGCTCACTAGGCCAGCTTGCCATTTGTGGATATGAGTAGGGATTTTGAGGTCTCTTGAGTCCCCCCAAGGGACTGCAGGCATCCTGGTCAGTGGGATCAGCCTCTGGCCACAAACTCACAGGGAAGTAGAGCAGCAGGGATCCAAAAAGGATGGCTTCCAGCAGAACAACTCCAGATGCCCGGATCCTCTGTGAACCCAGAAAAGCAAGCCATGTAAGCAGGGACGCAGGAGGGTCTCAGGCCTGTTTTAGAGGTCACTCAGTGCCCTGGGCTTAGGCTTTGCCCTATAATACTTGGTCTACTCTCTGCCATGCCCCACTCCCACCACAAGCTCTTAACTCCCCTGACACTAAGCCTGGCTAAGGCCAAGATTTCACGTAGCCCCTGCCACCCCATCCCGTGTCTCTCCCAGCCCAGGCCTTGCTGCAGACCTGGGCTCACATAGGAGGTTGCTGGAGCCAAATGGGATCTCTTGCGTTCCTCCAGGCTTTGGGTCAGACTGCTCCCTTGTCTACATACCCCTTCCCTGCCTGGTAACCATCCAGCTGAACTTCAAGCCTGGCTCAAATGTCCTGTTCTCCAGAAAGTCCCATGCCATCAAGGCCAGGCCAACTGGATCCCTTCTCTGAGCGGCCCCAGTAACTGATACACCTCTGTCCTCACCCCTGTCTCACTGTGCTGTCATTTTATTTACATGTCTGCTTCCTCCATTCAACTGGGAGCCTCAGGAGGGTCAGATCACATCTAGTGCTTACACGATGCTTTGAATCAATGACTTCATTTTACAGGTGAGGAGACAGGTCTAAGGCAATGAGGTCACTTGCATAATGTCCCAAAGTTAGATTAATAATCAAGACCAGAACCCATTTCTCCCAAATTCTAGGGTTAGGTAGTCTCTGGTCTTCAGGTGAAGCCAGGGGCCCAAGATGGGTAGCACCTGTGTGGAGGAGCACCCTGTGGGGCCGTCCTTGCCTTGCTCCGGCGGCAGCGGTAGGAGACCAGCATGCCCAGAAAGACGGCCAGCATGCAGCAGGCCTGGCAGGCTAGTAGTGCTGCCCTCAGTGCCAGGCCTTCCTCCACCAGGCATGGTGTGGCATCCACGCAGCTGGCGCAGCCGTCAGCACATGGCTGGCACCGCAGCAGCCCCCCGAAGCTGCCTTGAGAGGCCCCAGATCGCCCAGGAGGCTGGGCAGCACTCTCTTTTAATCCTAAAAAGAACAAGATGGGTGCAGAGAGGAGGTCATGACTAGGGCGACCTGGGATCCCAGCCTTCTCTCCCAATGGTCACCACAGCCCTCTCCCTGCCCTCCTGGGGTCTGTGGCCTCTGGGCTAGGGTCAGGAGGGGAGGAAGTTGGTACTCTCAGAGAAAGGCAAGCTAACAGGAAGGGGGGCTGCCAGGCTGGGGCTCGTTGCAAGGTCAGCTTGCATCAGGTCGGCATGCTATGGGCTCTTTCTCAGAAAGCACAGACACCCCAAATTGGACCGTGCCTGCTTCCCCTGCCCCACAAGTTTCCTCCCAGTGCCTCACCCCAACTGTCTTTCTTGCCCAGATACCTACCTCCAAACAACCCACCCTATAAAACATGTGCCTGGCCCACACCCCAGTTACATACCCCTGGAGTGGCTTGCCCCGTAGAAGCCCTGTCGGCAGCGGCAGACGTAGTGGCCTAGAACAAAGCCCTGACTCTCCAGCGGGACACACTGTGGAGACAATGAAAGACCATAGGGATTTATATTAGGCCTCCCTCCTGGGAAGAGATAGAGGGTCCATCTACCTTCCTACCCGTATCACTAAGGAAGTCCCCCAGAAGCCCTTCCTAGTCCTCGGGAAGCTTTCTGTCTTGGGAAACTCTGTCCCCACTCCCACCCCCAACCTCTCTTCTCAAAGAGACCCCCAAGCAGAGTACAGGGATATATCATCCTTTTATTCAGACTGGCAGTAGCAGGAGCCTCACAGTCTCATTTCCCAGTGTCCAGATAATGCTGGAACGAGGTGCTGGTGAGAACTTCGAGCCCAACTGCGCCGGTGCGCCTACATCCTTCTTCAAAGGGTCCCCATCAGCCTCCCTCTTTGGCACACAGGTTGGCTGAAAAGACCCCTGTGAAGGAGCAGCTTCCTCCATCAGGGGCTTTCTGGCTTTGGTATAAGACTGCTTTCCCCAGCCCGAGTGCCAGGCTAATGCCAGGGTGGTGGGATGCCAAGGCCAGCTCTTTATTTCATCTCCACCCATTAATGTTTTCCCAGCAGGGAACAGAGTAGACCTCAGAGTCAGTCGGGGAAGATGAGCACATGGATGAGGTTAGATCTGCTGTGGGGAGTGACTGGGAACAGACAGCAGTGGGACAAAGGAAAGAGTTAACCCTGGGAGATTTCCTATCCAGCCTCTGACATCACCAAGAAGGGTTAGAGGGTGGTGCTTCTGAAATCGTGACCCAGCTTCCCCTCTTGCCCAGACCACTGAACTCACTCTGTTCCTGCTGCAGTCTACACAATTAGTTAAATGCATACCCAGAGACCTGAATGTGGCTGGGTTTAAAAGTACATTGGCCCATGGGAGTCCTTCTCCACCCCTGCACTTACAGCTGCAATGCATGTGCCCTCAAGAGCAGCAGATGGTCAAATGTGCCCCACCTCCCAGCAGTCTGCAGAGCTGGCCTTGGCTTTGGTTCAGCTCAGGAACAAACATGCAGTCAGTGTAACAAGGGAGCAGATTAGTTCCCTGGCCTCCCAGTTTCCCAGTACTGGGCTTGCAGGATTACCAGCCATTGCTTTCCATTATCCAGATTCTCCTGCATCCATGGCTTTGCTTCTGCCAGCATCTGGCCTGGGTTCCATCACTATCACCAGTCTCAGAGCCCTTCACACTCTTTCTTTGGTTAAGTTCCTCCCATACCCCAACCAGCAATTCCACTTACTTTGGTAAACACCAACAGAGCATCCTCTGTGGGCCAGAAGGAGCCTAGAGCTTTGTTGACATGTAGAATATGGTCCAGGGGAAGGAAAGGGGATGATTAATAGACGCTCAGGATATGGTCCTGGGGAGGGATTCTGGAGCACTCAGTACCAGAAGGGAGAGCAGATAGGAGGCAAACTGGGTCTTCAAAGGAATTAAGGTGACTTGGGTGGGAGATGGAGGGGTAGGCTGTCCGTCTCCTCACTTATAAAAAGCCCTGAGAGGCTGGTGTGCCTTTGTCAGCTGCTTCTAGGACCTGGTGGCAGTGGTGGGAAAGGGGAAGGGAGGCATGACCCTAGTCCCCACTCCCCATCCTTATCCTTACCTGGGTGGTGTTGAGATCACACAGGTGTGTATTAGAGTACCAGCCTGGGCCAGTGGCACACTGATTGATGTCCACATTCTGAAGATCTATGTCCATCTGCACCTGCCCCCTAGGGCATGAATTGGGAGTTAGCGGTACAGTGAAGGATGCCAAAGCAGATCTGTGTCCTTGAGCCCCAGACTATGAGGCAATGCAAGCTTTGAAAGCTTTTAGCACAGTGGCTGGAGTGTGTTGGGAGAGAGGGAACACATGCATTCCATTTCTCCAGTGCCATTAGCCTTCAATGTCTCTGTGGGCAACAGTCTCCCTCCCCCAAGGTTGTTCCCATCTTCCCTTGGCTTTTCAACATCGTAGCATGTCCTGGTTTCTATCAATAGGTAGAGGGAGGCAGCATTTCAAGGTATATGGGAGCTGGGGCTCTGATGATCTGGTCTGAAGGAGATTTTCACACTTCCCACTGCATGTGTTTACACATACACACACACATACACAGCTTAGCTATTGACCAGGCTCTCACTCTGCCCAAACCACGCCTGAACTGATCACAGCAAGGGAGATAAGGAATGGAGCTGCCTGGCCCAAGAACTCCTATCCTCTGCTCTGGGCTGAAGGGGATGAGAGCTGGCAAGAAGTCAGGCAGCCTGCCTGCAGGAAGGGATCCCTGCTAGAGACACATAGCTGGAAAAACAATGTTGACTTCTGAATGTATCGCAGTACTGTGGCCATTTGCTGTCTCCTTCACACCAGGGCTCCCAATCACCTCTTTACTCTGATTGAGGGAGGAGGTAAATTATTTGAGAAATATCATTAAGTATCTGGATCAGGACAGGCAGGACAGTGGAACCAAGCTGATGTAAGAATATAGCTATTGGGCGTGACCCTGGGGACCTGGCCAACTCCTGGGCAGAAAGGGCAGTGATTCCAAGCCTCCCTGCAAAAATTCTCCTTCCCTTAGAGAAGCCTGCTTTCACACTCTAGATCGCTAGAAAGTAGTGGGCTAGACTCTTGGAGGGTCCACCTGGCTCTTCCTGGAAGTCTGGTGCATGGACTGTCGCTGTCATCCACACCAAGCCCTCTTCTGCTTCACAACACTACTCAGACCTGGAGGCCAAGACCTATGCCTGCCTATGCCCACACATTTCTACACATATACACATGTGTATACCTATGTGTAAATGGATTGATTCACACACAGTCTGTACACACACTGGCATGTGTTAACACATAGTTACAGATTTCCAGATTTGACTGCAATTACACGCGTCTGTGCCCCCAGACACACATGTGCATGCTAAATGGCCCATGCACATACCTACGAATGCATCCAATTCTGCAAATCCCACTTACCTGACCTCCGGGCTGAGGTCTGGCTTAAGTCCATAGAAGGTGGCTGAGAGTGTGATAAGCCAGCCTGGACGGAGCCGACCCTCCTGGCATTCCAGGAAGGGAGGAGACAGCCTCACATGCTGCATGTCCCCCACATATCCATCCCCCTGGGGCCACTTGGGACTGTCGAGGCTCCCTAGGTCATTGGTCAGCACCCGCTTCTGCAGGGCAGGGGTGTCCAGGGCCTCAGCTGGGCTCTCCTGCACCCTGTTCCCAGACATGTCTTGAAGGATGGTCTCTTCCCCCATCCGGGTGGCCTGCAGGGCCAGCTGTGGGTGAACGGCCCCCGGTGGAGAGTTGAAGGTCAGCAAGGCGCGGTAGGCCCTTGGGTCTCCCTCAGCCACGCTGCGGACCAGCGCCTGGTACCACTCCACATCCTCCTCCACACTGGATTCGTGGATGTCGTTGGCTTGTAGCAGCATATTGAGGAAATTGGCAGCCTGGGTAAGGGTGCCTGCTGCCCTCCATAGGATTGGGGGGAGCCCTGGCTTGTCTCCTGCCCCGTGGGCTTCATAGCGTTTACTGCAATTAGCCCCTGAGAGCTGTCGGGCATCTCCAGAGTAGAGAAAAGCCAGGGCTGCCTCAGCCCCCTCCAGGGACACCCACACGGGTACAGATCCTGGCTTGACTGGGGAGGACAGCCGGGGCAGGGAGCGGAGCAGCCGTGGACCCCCCAGAGCCCAGCTGCAGAGGAAACAGCAGCCTAGCAGCCCCCACACCAGAGGGGGCATGACCACTGCCCTGGTGCCCATCCTCAAGGCAGCTCTCAGGGACCCTGGGGGATTTGGCAGCTCAGGAGAGGCCAGGCTGAGGCTGGCTGAGTCTGGGGCTGCCTACCTCCACACCTACCCTTGCTTTCTCTCTTCCTTTCTCTCTCTCTCTCTCACGCTGGCGCTGTCTTGCCTGTTTTTTCTTCTCTCTCACGTCATCAGCTGGCTTCTGGATGCAGGCATGAGGGCTCTGCCCCTCCTCTCTCCGTGTGGCCCCCCATTGCAAACCCTCTTAATCCTGGCACACCACTCTTCCCTCCCCTTCTTATCCAGGATCTAGGCTCCCTCCCCCACCTCCCCACCCCACATCAGCTCCAGAGAGGGAGAGCTGGAGGGGAGAGGAAGGGACCAGGCATTCTCTCCCTCCCTCCCTCTGCCCTCTGCTCCATTAGGAGAGATGGGCAAATCCAGGATGGGGCACCATAGCAACCACAGATGAGCCTATGCCCCTCTCTCCACCCCTCTGTTCCACTCAGCCTCCTGGCAGCAGTGGCGATGGGCGTGATAATGGACCAAGCTGCCCCTCCTGGCACGGCTCTGGCTGACTGTCCCCTTCCAACAGTGCTGCTGAACTGGAATTTGAGACTGGGGATTGTGAGGCTGGGAAAGAGAGCATCATATAACCATAATCAATCTTTGTACAGACTGTGGGCAATTTATAAGGTGTTTTTCTTAGGTGTTATCTCAATGAATCTTCCCCCCAACCACTATGGTGACTACGCTTAACCCTATTTCACAGGTGCAGACACTGAGCATCAGAGACTCACCCAAGATGATGTAGCTGCTCACTTTTGAGTTGAGACTCAAAACCAGAGCTCTGACTCCTCTACATGGCCCCATCCAACCACTGCCATCACCCTGTTATTTCAGCTCAGAGACCTTAGTAAAGCCTCATTACAGAGAAAGAAATCAAGGCCCAGAGAGGTGAAGGGACTTCCCAACACCACACACAGTTGTTCTTGACATAGTGAGAGCAGCCACTGGGTCTCCACCTCTCCACTGGGGGCGCCTTCCTTCTGCACCACAGAGTTAACCACAGCCCATTGGTGGTGAGAGATGATGGGTGCAGGGGAAAAGAAAGTGAACAAAGTTTTCCTTCTGTTTCTTCTACCTTCATTTTCTGCCTTTGCCATCCTAAGCCCTGTCTCCATCCTTTCCTCATGAAAACCCTGCCTAACCTCTTGCTCTTCCTGGGTTTCTTAGCCCCCACATCCTTCCCACCATCAGACACAACAACTGGGGGTGGCCAGAGTTAGCACTGTCACGGCAGCCTGCTTGGATCCGGAAAGGTGTCAATTCTTGTGGGCAGCCACAGAATAAGCTCCTGCCTTCCTCACCCTGCCTCTTCTATCACTTTTCCATTGCTGATGTGCTCCCGCTCCCCAGCCATCTGGGCCCACATGCACATGCCATCTCTCGGCTTCTTCCCTTCTCACTCTGCTGCCCACCCCCATCTTAAACCTTTGGTGTCCCAGATCACCATGTAGGAAGGGATGGGTGGTGGTTGCTAAAAACTTCCCTTGCTTTGCACGTAGCCTTTGCAAACAACAATTCTCTTTGGAACGCTAAGTGGAAAGGTAAGAGATGGGAGAAAGGGAGAAAGGGAAGGGGGCCAGAGACCAAACCCCCAGCAGAATCCCTCTGATGTCAGAACTAGAAGTGCTACAGCCCAGACCTTTCTCTGAGAGAAGGAAACTAAAACTAAAACTGAATGTCAGCAAAGTGAACTTCTCAAGGCCACAAAGCCAGTGAGTGGTCACTGGGCTCAGACCTGTACCACACATCCATAGCTCTCTCCTTGGCCTCTGATTCTGTTTGCAACAGAGAGAGAGAGGGACAGGGGAGCAAGTGGCCCACATCACCTTCCTGGTATTATGGGTTATGGTGAGTTGAGGGCCAACAAAACACACTGGGTGAAGACGTTTTTTTTCCACCCAGAAGCTTTTCATAATACTAACTTATGTTTATATAACGTTTGAGCATTTACATGTGAAATTTCATTTAATCTCCACAGGAACTCCATCAAGGGGGGATTATTATTGACCTGTTTTTACAAATCAAACACACAAAGATGTTTAATTACTTGCTCTTGGTCATGCATCCAAGAAATGGCATGATTAGCCCTCAAAAGAGATGGCAAGCTCCAGAGAGGCAGTGACTATGCCTGCCTCAGTGGTCACCACACCCCAAGGCCTAGCCCATTGCTGGATGGCTAAGTGAATCTCAGGACTGGTTTAGATTCTCTGAGTTGTTCTTCACAAAGCTTTTAAACTAGGGTCCTACCACTACAGAGATCACTTATATAGAGAGCCCTCAGTGAAAGAGGTACATATAGACATGCAACCTACTCAACAAACACACATAAATCCAGCTCATACAAAGATATACTTCCTTTGCTTGGAGCATAATTTTCAGTGTTTATCCCAGAACCTGGACTACAGGCCTGGACACTTCAGGAAATGGAAAAAGGCAGCATTCCTTACCCTGCCTTGGAGTGTGCATGTGTTTCCCTGTGCCGCTGTGTGCTCTGCGCAGTTGAAGATACCCCAGGTGGCTGACAGAAGTCAGCCAAGAAAGTAGGTGGACAGCAGAGGGCGCTGCAGAACTACAGACCTTGCATTTTTGGGGTAACTGGTTCTGGGGGCCAGAGACAGGTGGGAATCTTGGGTGGTCTTCTTGGCCTCAGGTGTTCTGTAATCCTATTGTAAGTTCCCTTCTTTCCACCAGAAACCTGAGTGACACCTAAGAGGTAGCTGAGGGAGAGATGGTAAAAAATAAAATCTTTGGAATCAGACAGAGCTGGGTTTGAATTACACCTCACCTTTTGAACTGTGTGACATTAGTAAGTAACTCTGAGCTTCAGCTTCTTCATGGGCAAGAAAAGATATTAATTCTGTTGTGCAAATTAGAAATGAATTTGTATCAGAAGATTCTTACAAGGTGTAAGGTTGAACAACCATTCCATGCTTATATATTAAGACCCTACTCTGTGCCAGGCACAGTCCTTGGCACTAGTCCATGATGGACAAAAGGCAAATGTGGTCACTGTCCTCCTGGAGATTACAGTTTAGTAGGGAGATAGACTTTTAATAACCCCACAGATAGATGACACGTTATAACTGTGCAATTAAGTGCAACATAAGAGTAGTCTTTGTTCTTCATAGGGGGCAAGTGCCCAGGCAGGGAGATTTCCTTGAGGCAGTGAGGAGCAAATTCAATCTGAAGGATGATTAGGAGTTTACTAAGCAGAAAGAGAGGGAAAAAGCCTTTCAAAGAAAGGGAAAAGCTTATGCAATGACCATATGTGTGTGAACCCCGCAGAGAACTAGAACTATAGGGGAGAGAGAACACGGTGGAGACTGCAAGGAGAGGAGACCAGAGAGAGGCAGGGGTCAGATTACACAGGACCCCACAAGCCTCCTTAAGGAGTTTTGTCTTTAGCTTAAGAAAAATGGGAAACTATGAAGGGTTATAATTACAACCTATGGACAAATTTCCATTTAAAAAAGGTCAAGGTCTCTGGCTGCAGGATTCCTAGCAGATGCTTGACCCTCTTCCCCTCAGTGCACCCTCGAGTACTAAAGTTGCTAAATTCTGCTGGCCGATCCTTCTTCCCTATCCTCTATATCCAACATCTCTCATGGGATGATTGCAGTAGTTTCCTAACTAGTCTTCCTCCAGTCCTATCTTCTCTACACAGCAGCTTGATCTTATTTGATCTTCATGTCATGATTCCAAGTAAGTACAGCAGCAATCTTTATCCCTATTTTGCGGATGAGAAAACTGAGGTCTAGCTGTGGAGCTGGCTCTTACAGGCCCTGTGAAAGCCAGTTTTTAAAATTTCAGGTATTTTGCAAGCCAGTTGTTAAACAGCCACTCTTAAAAACTATACACTTATAATTACATGATACTAAAACAAAGGTGACAGATTATCAAAAGTGATCACTTTCTAATTATTTGACTATTATTATTTACCTGTGCTCTTGGGATTATTTATGTTACTACATCAGCATGATGAAACTACAACCTAATGGTAGGCTACTGCCCATCTCTCTTTAACTCTGTGTTCAGTAAAGTCAAGTCGGTAGATTGAAATTACCCATGGTGGGAGGATTCACTCTATGGAAACCGGCAAGTGCTACAAATCAGGGATTTATTGTTTCGTTAATTATGTAGACTTAAGAAAGTCATGGAGAAAATATTAGCCATTCAGATTTAATTTTAATGTGTTATGCCTATAGCCACTATATTGTGACTAGCACAAAAATTGAAGAAATATTCTTTCAGTATTTAAAAATCGCTGATTCGGCAAAGAACTTGCTCCTGTGAGTGACAGTTAAGATTGTCTTTGTTTTTCATATTCCTCTTATAATGACATGTAAGAAAACATCAACATTGATGTTGCAATTACACTCCTTGGTCAATTGAAACCACAGGTTGGCTATCCTTTGGTGAAAATCAGTGAAAGGATTCTGTAAAAATCATTGGTTATATGGAATTTGCAACTGTGTATTTGTTTAAAATTGTGTATTACACATCCTTTACATCAGTACAATTTATGATAAACTTATATGTACCTGTCCATCGGTGCATAAATTCCCCTTCTCCCCCTACAGAGTAGGCTGTCCAACATTTATCAGTACACCACTGGGTTTGTATGTAACACATTCATATATCATTCCATAAATATGCACTGGATGCCAGGGGATACACTTAGTCAATGAAGAAATGACTCCACCACGGTCACATATCGCAAGCGACATAGGCGGGACTAGAACCAGAGATACTCCCAAGGCCAGCAGCTCTCTCCCAGAACCAGATCAGGCTTTCCAGGCCCATTCCACCTTACAGGGAGGTGCGGCTTCGACTGAACGCCCGGGAAGTGAAAAGCAAGGGTCGGGCAGGAGACCAACAGTCGGGCGAAGACCAGTTCACGGCCAATAGCGGCCCAGGCCGCGCGTAACGTCACCCTTCGTGAAGGCCGGCGCGAGCACGCCCGGGGAAGGGGCGTGTCCACACCACCGGAAGTGACGCAACACGGGGCGGTCCTTGGCGGCGGCGGCGGCGCGCGGCCTGGGCTCGCGCTGGGCTCCGCGCGCCCCCCGCCCCCCCCTGCCCCCCCCATGAAGCAGAGGCCGCGGCGGCCGTTAGCGCTGTCGCTCCGGGGGCCGCGGCGGGCGGGGCTCCCGCGGGGCCCGGCCTAGTCCCCACCCCAGCCCGGCTCCCAGCCGCCCTCCCTCTCTCCCTCTCCCCGATGCAGGGGGCCGAGCTCCGGGATGGCGAGGCGGCGACGGCGGCCGCTTCGTACCGCGTCCTGAGCCGCCTGCTCGGCTATGGAGAGGCGGCCCCCGAACCAGGCCCGCCGCCGCCACCCCCGGGCCATGGCCCCCAGCCACCACCCTTCCTCGCGCGGCCCGGCCCGCGGGGCTCTCGGCCGCCGCAGCTGATGGTGTTCCGCAACGTGGGTCGGCCGCCGGAGGAGGAGGACGCAGAGGCAGCCCCAGAGCCGGGAGCCTCGGACCTGCTGTGTCCCCGGCACCGCTGTGCCCTGGACCCCAAGGCCCTGCCTCCGGGATTGGCGCTCGAACGGACCTGGGGCCCGGCGGCTGGACTAGAGGCGCAGTTGGCGGCTCTGGGGCTCGGGCAGCCGGCAGGGCCGGGAATCAAGACGGTCAGTGGGGGTTGCTGCCCGTGCCCGTGCCCCCCGCAGCTGCCCCCTCCGCAGCCCCAGCCGCCTACTGCCGCCCCGCAGGCCGGGGAGGACCCCACGGAAACGAGCGACGCGCTGCTGGTCCTGGAGGGCTTGGAGTCGGAGGCGGAGAGCCTGGAGACTAACAGCTGCTCGGAAGAGGAGCTCAGCAGCCCGGGCCGCGGAGGAGGAGGGAGCGGCCGGCTTCTGCTGCAGCTCCCAGGCCCTGAATTACCCCCGGTGCCCTTCCCGATGCAGGACTTCGTCCCTCCAGGGCGACTGAGTAGAGGCGAGCAACAGCTGCAACCTCCCCCGCCGCCGCCTCCTGGGCCCCTCCGGCCGCTCGCAGGCCCTTCTCGGAAGGGCTCCCTCAAAATCCGCCTCAGTCGCCTCTTTCGCACGAAGAGCTGCAACGGTGGCTCCGGCGGCGGGGATGGGGCCGGCAAGAGGCCATCTGGAGAGCTGGCTGCTTCAGCTGCGAGCTTGACAGACATGGGAGGCTCTGCGGGCCGGGAGCTGGACGCGGGGAGGTGAGACCGGCTGTGGGGCAGTCTGACAAACTTCCTTTTCTTGTTGCGTTTCTTTTATTCTGCTAACACGATTCTGACAATTCTTATGATATGGTCTCCATAAGGAGGCAGAAACTTGGGATAGAAGGTGGTGACATTACCCATTAAGTCAGCACTAATTGTGGGAACAGCTTTCACTCTTAAGAGTTCACCCCACCCCCTACCCCCCCGACACTTCTCAGCTGGTTAGCATCTCTCTAGTTGAGAGATGATTTGAAACCACCTTCGCCACCTCTATCTCCCACCCCGGCCTGGCTTTTAAAGTTTTTCCAAGGTGTCTGTCTACCATTACTCTTGGCCTGGAGGGTGCTGGAAATATTTGGACTTTGGGGCAAAAAGTTGTTGCATTTTGGTTATTTAACCACCTTGTTCATTATTATTTCTGTGTACCAGCACCCTTACACACTTTCACACTCATGCATACAAGTGATGTGACAGATAATGTGTGGTTGTAGGCCATCAATCCATTGGGCATCTCTATTAAAGTTGTAATATTTTCCTGGGAGGTCTCTTAGATATACTTGGCATCCCAAGCTGTGTATTAACCACCATCTGTGAGGATAGAAAATAGCTTTGCTCTCAAGTCCATGTGAGAATTCCAAGTGTGAGGTATGACATTGCTGCCTGAGTTCTAGGTCAGTTGATGAAAATTCCAAACTTAGACATTGAGGGTTTTTTTCTGCATCTCTAAAGGGTGGACTGCTCTCTGACATCCAGTGTTAGGTCTGTATATTAGAAGGCTGTCAACTTTTGTGTCAACAAAATGAGAGTCCCTTATAGCAACTGCTTTTGTGGTTTGCGCTGCTGATGAGTGGGTTCTTAGAAAGATTGGAATTAGTTTTGGTGCAGCTCATGTGATGGATTCTTGAGACACACCGCAGCCACACTTCAGGCTGAAGAACAGGTAGATGAATAAGATGAGAACATTACTGTGCACCAGAATCACATGGGGAGCTTTGGGAGAAGATCAGTATGTCTGGGGGCCTAGGAATTTGAATCTTTAAAAAGCTCTACCACTTGATCCTGTAGTGTGACCTGGACTGGAAACCAGGCATCCATGAACTTGTCTTTTCAAGGGAACTTGGGTACTCCAAGAGGAAAGTGGAGTCAATTGAACTTTGCTGCCATTTCTGAACAGCTGTGCCAGGGGCTCTTCTTGACATCAGACCAAACCCAAACTCCCTCAAGAAGTAGGTTGATGCATGTTGCCCCTTTAGGTAGACCTGTGTTTCTGCATTTGCTTCCCAATGAACTCATGCTTGGAGCTCAGGCCCCAAAAAGTGTGTGGCTGCTGAAACAGCTTTTTTGTAGTAGGCTCTACATTTGATGCTCCACTTAACTAGTATAGATGAGATTTTCATCAGATGTGGGAGGGCAGGATTGAAGCTGAGTGTAATGACATAGGATAGATTGCTAATTTTCTTGTGGTTTGGCTTGCCTTTGTTCTGTATTGACCAAAACTTTGTCTGAAATTCCAGAGACGCCAAATATGAGGTGTGGTGTGAAATTAGCTGTTATGTCTAATAGATGAGGAAGAGGAAAAGGCATATAACATTATATGATTTTTTGCCTTTGGAATCAGAATTTAATGATCATTGGCTGCTCTGTCACCAACTTTCCCGACTAAGCACAATACAGATTTGTGCTGCAGAGTAAATTGGGCTATAGCTCTGCAAAGAAGCTTAGTTCAGGGCACTGGAGAATTACATTTTTTGGTCCAACGGCTTTTTCTGATGAATTGGAGAAGAGCTAGGTATTTGTGTATGAATGTTTGGTTGACTGCTGTTTGGAGGCAGCATGTTGTACAGAGAATGTGAGTGTCTAGATTTCATTTACAACTCCAAACATCAGTTGTGGGATGCAGGCCAATTTTGTCTTCTTGCTTTCCCCCTTTTTTAATCTGTAAAATGGGAATGATTCCTGTCTGTTCCTGTCCTTTTGGAAAAGATTGGAGACAAGAGAAATTGCGGTGGAATATTTTGTGCTTTGGAGGAGAAGTAATAAGATTGAACTGGTAATTTTTTTTCTTTTATGCTTAAGATTTGGTGCTGTTAGATTTGCTTGTTAACTTTTCCACAGCTTACTATGTGCCAGTCTTGCTGGCAGCCTCGCAGCTGTGAGAAACTTGGTAAGTCTGGCCAGGGTAGTTGTGATTTCTATGCATCTGCACCTCCTAAGTAAGCCCTCTCTGTTGGGAGGAAGGATGAATTTGGATTTTTAGCTTGCTCTCTTGTTTGATTGGTAGGACCTGGAAGCCATGAGAGAAATGTCAGCCTTTTGCCAGAAGGTATATGCCTTCCTCCTTATTGTTGGTTGGAATTAATTACGAGTTTCTGCAGTCTTTGCTGTATAATTTGGGGCTTTTACAGTAACCTCTGGGCGTGATTCTCTTTGCTCTTCTCAATACCTTTCTCACAGCTATCTCTAGAAAGTACTTTCTATAATCACTTTTAAGGCTTAACAGTTTTCATATTTTAACATTAATCAAATTTAGTTCTTTTAAGAGGCTTTAGAGTCTGCTAAGTGGATCTGCCTGTATATACTGGTCTTAAGCCTAGTAGGAGTTAGACAATTATTTTCAAGTGAAGGAAGAAATGGGCCCATCAACTAATCAGGTTTCTGTTCTGGAGAACTGGGCTAGGGCTTGTAACACACATATGTTGGAATTCAAAGAGCTGGGCTTGATGCCTGTGGGCTTCAGTGTAATATAGCATTGCTATTTCAGGAAAACCAGTGAAGTTCCCTTGTCTGTTTCACATATGTTGCGCTGATTGTCTTTCTTCGTACTTGGTGAGAAATAGCATTTGATCTGACCTTTTTGAATCATCATACAATACACAGTTGGTGGGAAATGGGCACCTTGTTCATTTTTCAAGTTTTTTTTTCTGAGTTCACAGTTGAGACTATTACTAGCAGTCTTCATAGTTGTGAGGTGGAAAAATGGAGAACAGTTCTATTGTTTCCTATTATTTGTTTGGAAAAAAGACACAATTCTGGAAAGAGAAGCAGGCTGCCTTGGCATCGCTTTGGGGCCCTGCTGTCGTGAACAGACCTGGCAGACATGGGAAACTCTTCTCTCTGTTTTCTTGGGTCTTCAGGTTTCAAATGACCTTTTTGAGGAATAGCATGCCATTCTGAGAGCAAATGATTTTGTGGTGTGGTGAGGAGGTTCTGACTTAATGTTTGGGTTTGGGGTCCCCACCCACCATTGATCTGTTTAACTATTTTTCCATGAAGTGGTAGTGGTTGGCAGCTCTTTTAGGATGAGCAACCTGGCTTCAGAAAATGTCTGTGTGTCCATTTGAGTCTTGTGTCTTTTACTCCTTAAAATTTTCCCCACCATCATTCCTAAGGTTTTAGACCTTGGACTATATTACTTAACTCTTCCCTGGAAGTTCCCTCCATTGGTTTTTTAGTTGATTTATGATGGAGTTTTGGATCTGACCTTGTTGCACAGATGTCTGTGTATTGGAACTAAAAATGAACACATGGTTTTTGTGCCTGTAGCACATGAACAGACATTGGCTTATGACGTGTTGGAAATGGCACAGGCTGGCTGACTTGGCACCAAGTGCTTTAGCAGGGGCAGAGGTAAATTGTGGCCGCAAAACCTGATTTTTGGACATGCTAGTTTGGAAGTTACTGTAGGAAAGGAACGTGTAGGACATCAGTAGAGGGGATTTATTGACAAGCAGGAGGGCATTATTATTTCATTGTGTATATTTTAGGTTTCCAGGAATTAGAAAAGTGGCCAGTGGTTGTATCAATGTGTTATCAGCCTGTCTAGTCTAATGCTTTTACCTCCTTTTATCCCACAGATCTGTTGCTATACAGTTAGTCATTTACAGAGTGGAAATGGATAGAGATCTGTCTCTTTGCTACCTGCAGCACAAGCAATACATAGTAACACAAAGGACCACTAGCCTCAAAGAAGACCTGTGTCTAATGTGCTCTCTGCTGTCCCTGTCCTGTCCTGTCACCTGAGGCCTAGCCCACCAAATCCCACCCCACCCCACCCTTCAACTCTTCTGCGGCTGAGATTCAAGTGACCCACTGGCAGAGTTACAGTGGCTTAACTTTGCATCCTGGTATTTGTCAAGGTGATCTATATTACATGGGACTGTAATATAGAAGCATCAGTTAAAAATGCTATCAGAGCTGTATCATTTATGTTGCTCTCCAAAAAACAGCACATCCAGCTTAGGTGGGCTTTTACAATTTTAAATGTTTCATATATACAAAAGATAGTGTGTAAAGTATATGTACTGTGATAATAATGACATGCATACCTAAGTACCCATCCCCAAGCTTATTAGCAAATAGAATAAGTGTCTTCCAGGACCCCTGTGTGTTACTTCCTGATTATAAGTCCTCCCTCCCCCACGTACCTACCATCCTTAATTTTATGTTAATCATTCCCATGCTTTGTTTTTATAGTTGTTTAGATTGATCTTTTCATGAATGACTGCCATTAGAATGCTGTCAGGACTCTTGAGGCAGAAACTGCTTTTGATTTTTAGTTAGGCAGCATCTTTCCGAAGAGAGAAGGAAGTACTCATGTTCATTATTAGCCTTTTAGCCTCTTAGACTTTCTACCTCTCCAAGCTTCCAGCTCTGAGGCCCCCTTATTTGCCAGAAAAAGCCATCCCAGGGCTCTCAAATGGCCCTGCCTGGGTTTAGATTCATATGTATTTTTCTAGGTCCTAAAAACTATGGTTTTCTTCTTCATAATTTCATGTGGGTGGGAGAGAAGATGAGCTGGAGTAAGAAGGCCCCCGCAAGACATGCATTTGGGCACTGCCGTTCTTCAGTGCTTGGCACTGCAGAGAATCGTCCCCAGCATGGGCAGATGGCAGAGTACCGCAGCTTCCTTTGAAAAGAGGCAAACAGCCAAATGGCAGAGGTGTGAGCCCTTTGAGAGGCCAGTGCTTTAGGTTCCTCCTTGCCGAGCTTAATGTTGTACCCCCAAGTTATCAAGTGGAAATCAGCTTGGAAGCTCTCCAGTCTTAAAATTCATGTCCAGTGGAATTAACTTTCAAATCCAGCCCTCTGGCATATTGAAACTAAGCTGCAGACTGTCATGAGCGACTTTTGCAAACAGAGGGAGTGTGTGGTGGTGTCTTGCTTTGATGCAGCCACCTCTCCTGTGTGTGCCGTGGGTGGAGCATTCACAGTGGGCACCACCGTTAGATTTCTCCCCTGTCAGCATGGAGGAGGTTGCTGAGGGAGTGTAAGATAGGTCAGGAGAGGGAATCCAGCTTCTTGGCTACATCTGAGTAAGGTCTTCCCAGTATGGGTTTGAAATTTTGTTTGAAGTTCTGAGAATCTCAGATGTCGATGTTAAAACCTAAGTGCATAAAGATCTTCCACAGTCAAATAATTTTAAATAAGATTTCATTTTGGAATTTCTTTGCTTCTGCCCCCTCCATTGGTGCAGTTGAAGTTTTATTTAGTCCTTTGGGTGAGTAATTTTGGAAGGTGAGCCAGCTATAAGGCCTGGAGTCAGGCACTCAATTCAGGGATGGGATTTTTCTTAAAAGTCTGGCTTATTAAGGTATTAAGGTATAGTTTATATACCACCTAAAATTTACCTTCTTTAGATATCCACCTCTGTTAATTCTCACAGATGTATATATAGTCATCATAACCTCTGCGCCAGTCAAGCTACAGCATATTTTCATGGCCTCCGCAAGTTCTTCCCCTTGTAGTCATTTTCGTCTTCCTGAGGTGAGCTTTTTGAGCTTAGCACAGTTCTAGCCAGAAAATCTTTGTCAGTCTTTGGATTTCTTTCATTTCTCACTGAAGAACAGGTTGAAATTGGTACACAGTGAAGTTACCTTTGGTGTATCTGTTCACAGGAGATTGGGTTTTCTAACTGGTTCCCTGGAGCTGGCAGCTCAGAGAGGGGAAGAAGCTACTTTCTTTGGGTGCCAAGTAGAGCCCCTAACCTGAGGAGACCCCCTTGTTAGCTGATGGCTTTGACCTATGGCTTGGGGGCATTTGTGTATCCTGTAATGTTCTTGTGTCCATGTGTGTCCGTGGCTCACTGAGGGGCCTCTGCCCTTAGGGGCAGGCCCAGAGGGAAAACTGTTGCTCTGAGATGGCACCTGTTCAGGTCAAGAGCTTTTTTCTTGGCTCCCATAGGAAAATCAGCTCTGCATCTGACTTCCTTCCTCTAGAATGGACTTGCTAATTACCATTCAAGGTGTTTTACTCTTCTAATGTGCTGGGTGTGGAGAACTCCAAAGGGATTTCTCATTACTTTGTAGGCTGGTGAATTCTGTAGCCAAATCTATTTAAGGAATTGTCTTAATTTTTTCATTCTTCCCCTTTAAATGTTAGGCTTTATTACAGAAATGTTGCTGACAATGACTCGGGTTTGCTTTGTTTCTCAGTGCATCTGGAATTAAGTGTTGTAGTGATTTAAATGCATCTGCATTCGTTCTCCACACCCCCTTATTCTGTATGTGCTTTCTCACCCCCTAGGAAACCCAGGTTGACACGAACTCAAAGTGCCTTTTCTCCAGTCTCCTTCAGCCCCCTGTTCACAGGTAAGGGTGACTTCCTTCTTTTTTCTGACAATCGAAAGTAGGAGTGTTGGGAGAGCTGTCAGAAGATGCCTGCAGGTGCACCGCAGAGGGAGCTCCAGGCCTGTCTGCAGTTACTTGCTTCACCCCATGCCTGCTCGGTTCGGGGTGAGGCCATTTTTGTGGTATGGAATGTGTTCTTGACTTTGGCTGCCAAATAGTGTGAGGGTGAGGCCACTTGCTGATAACAGGTGGCCTGGCAGTTACGCAGTGCTGAGTGCAGTGGCATCGCATGTAAATTAAAGTAGAAATTACAAGTTTTTAGGCTCACAGGTATGAAGGTCTCCAGAAGTCATACCATGCCTGTCCCCACTTCCAAGGGAGCTCATGGACTGTCTAATACACTTGATCCATCTGGTCTATTTTTAAAGACTTCAGGCAAGGGGGATTACATGAACTCTTGTCTTACCCATTTTAGGGGCTCTTAGTTCTTGCAGCTGTTAAGAGTTCTTAATTATGTCTAATTTAAGTCTTTCCTCTTGCAGCAGGGAACACAGTTGCTTAAGTAGGAAAGTGGTTGAATACTGCCTTCTCTCTAATGGGGAACTTAAGGAATAACACCTTTTGTTATGTCAGATTTGAAGCTCCTGTTGGAAAAAACTGCAGAGAACAAGGTCTTTAGCACACTGTCTCAAATCTCAGACACTGAGCGCTCCTCATCAGTGGTGACTGAAAAGCCTTTACAAAAGAATCCCAATTTTAAACTCTTTTGGAAATTGTGTCCCTCAAAAAGATAGATGAAAGAATTATGATTTGGGAATAGACGTTAAGCAGGCTCTTGGGTCCCATTACTGCCTAGATTGCCGTGAGCTGTCAGAACAAGTGAGTTGGTGCCTGTAACCGGCATAGGTGAAGAAGGGGTCTCTGTTCTTACTCCAAGTCTGGAATTAAAGGACCTTATCCTGTAGGAGCATGTCTTTCCAACTAATAGTTGTTTCCTCAAAGTAAGGATCCACCCACATTTGTAGTTCAGACAGCCTTAGCTCTCCTGAACTATATTCTTTATTTAAGTGCTATACGTACAATCTAGACCCCTCTGGCCATTTGGGAAACACACTGTGTCGGCTCATTGCATTGCTGAGGGCACCTTGGCTCTCAGTAAGCTGTATGCCATGTCTAGTACCAGCCTCCCAGGACTTCCGTTGATGACTTTTAGAAGAGCTTTTATGCTTATCTTACTTAGTGTTCAAGGCCTTTGTAAAAAAAAAAAAACCAGTGTATTATATACTGAAGTTTTCCAACTCTGAGGGGCTAATTCATTCTCTTGAATAAGAAAAAGGTGTTGGAAATAATACCCATAGGGCCAAATTAGAGAAATTCCGAGTTCTGATCTAAGGGTCAGACCCACTAAGACAAACCTATTCTTGGCTGTCAACCTTTGTTAATAAAATACCCTTCATCCTCTGGTGACTTCAGTAGAGAGATGATATATGGTTTTGAGTGGCCAAAAGGATTGTAGATGGCAGAGAACAGAACTGCATGAATGCTGGGAAATAAGAGAAACCACCTGCCAGCCCCCACCAAGTTCCTACTGAGAAGCTTCCTCTAAACTTACCTGACTTTCGGCTGACTGTGGAAGTAGTCAATTAGGGTTGTAAATACACTTTCAGCGTTTGTAGCCTTAGCTGATAGGAACTAGTTGATATCTGAAGTTGATTCTCTCATGAGTGAATATTCTGCACACTCTAGATGTGGAAAGCCATGTTGGAAGAAGTTGGAGCTAACATCAGGACTTATGCCTGCATTCAGCTTGCTTTGCAGCTCTTAGAGTTTTCTGGCACTTGCTTTCCATGTCCATGTGGGCTCTTAACAAACCACTTGCCTTGCTTCCTAAGGCAGAGATTGGTATACAAGTCTGTAAAAATAAATGGTATGACCCATTTGAATAAAGACCCCTTGTTCAAGGTCATAGAATCAGTGGCAGAACCACAATTAGCTGGCTTTTCTATTGTCAGTCCCATGTTTTTGTCCTAAAGAAATTGACCTTTAACAGGGTAAAGAAATGATAGAATTTAAAATTGACTTCCAGGTGTTTGGTATGATTTCAGCTCTGGCAAGCGTTATATTTTGAGCTTTTTGAGAACTAGCAATCTCTAGCCTCCCTTGCTTGCCACCTCAGCTTTGGGCAAGGTGCTTCTGTAACATGCTTGCTCTGTGAATCCTTTAGGTGAAACAGTGTCACTTGTGGATGTGGACATCTCTCAGCGGGGCCTGACCTCTCCTCACCCACCAACTCCCCCTCCTCCTCCGAGAAGAAGCCTCAGCCTCCTAGGTACAATCTGTCCCCCACCCCACTGCCTTCTTGCCCTAGTGGGAGGGTGAGCCCTTGGGACCTGTTGTCCTTTACCAGGAGCCAAACAAGCTCCTGGGTTTCTGATAATGGCCCGATTTTTTCCTGTCCCTTTCTCAGCACTCATCTCCCTAGGTGGTTAAATGGGTCTCTTACCTGCATGCTGTAACATTTACTGCCCATGTGTTGATTAGACCTGTGTTTATCTTGCCCTGAATCTACTGCTAGTTGACTGCTTTAGGAATACCCTTACTTCCTGCTTTCAAGCAGAGGAAACCAGATTAAGATGATTGTTGCCCTCTGTGCAAAAAGGCAAGGTGAAGGTCCGGTCATCTTGCCCCAGAGGGCAGCCTGATGATCCTTCTCCTTTTCCTCTGCTTCACTTCACTCATTCTGTGCTCCTATTTCTTAATCTCTTGCTTTTGTTCTTTCTTCTAGATGATATCAGTGGGACGCTGCCTACATCTGTCCTTGTGGCTCCGATGGGGTCTTCCCTGCAGTCTTTCCCCCTACCTCCGCCTCCTCCACCCCATGCCCCAGGTTAGCTTAGCTTAGAGGCAAGACTTGGAATAGTTGGGAGTACAAAGTGATGAACTTTTGAAAGATGGGAGAAATCTATCTATGGAAATAACAGAACCTAAGAAAAAGCTTCAATCTTATCCCCTTGGCTGGACCAGAACTCCTTGGAAATGAGGCCAAGAACTCGTTTTTCTAACCCGTTTTCTTTATGGAGGTGAATCTGACTTTTGTTAGGGATAAAAGAGTATTGAATTTTTTGTCTCTTTGCCACTGAGACTGTATTGCAATCCTTGAGTAGATATCACTTAGGAAAATGCCTTATTTTCAGGATACCTAGGAGGTTTGCTATGTTGCTGGTTTTCAAAGTTCTGTGGTTTTTCTAAACTTTTAGTGTTTACTGCAGCCTTGTAAATAAGTACCAAGCATTTAGTAGCCCATACCTACTTTGCCAGCCTCCAGTACCCAAGGAATAAAATGAATGAAATCGGCAGTCTTTTCTGCTTGCCTGGCAAAATCGTTAACTCTTCCTGGGCAAGTAAGCGAGTCACTATTTCCAAGGCTGCCTTACCGGCACTTCACCTCGAGGTGGGAGAAGTTGGAATCGCTCTAGGCTGGTGAAGCCCCTGAAGTAGTCACCTTAGTCAGGTTAGTGAGCAGCTCTCCTACCCCTTTCCCGGGGTTAGAAGCCCCCACCCATTCTTCATAGCTTACACGAGCCCACACAGCTTTTTGTTCCAGCCCATTCAGCTCTTTCCCACTGCTTTGGCTTCCACCCTTTCAGCTTAGCTTCTAATGCCTTGCCCCTCTTCAGTTAGCATCTCTGTTTTGCGGGGAGGGTCTACTTAGGGTTGGAAGCAATGAGAAGGTAAACAAGTGACCACCACTCTCTTGCTCTGCAGATGCATTTCCCCGGATTGCTCCCGTCCGAGCAGCTGAATCCCTGCACAACCAGCCCCCCCAGCACCTTCAGTGTCCCCTCTACCGGCCTGACTCAAGCAGCTTTGCAGCCAGCCTTCGAGAGCTGGAGAAGGTAGGTGGTGCCTAAGGCTGGCGGCTTGCCCCCTCTCCCACTTTCCTAATTCTGTTCCGGGTTCTCCTTTTATTATTTTTAGAGGAAGAGTAGTAATCTTGCCTTTGTATTTATAGTGACAAGACAATATGTTGCTAGTATCAGTTCCATATGAAATGTCGTAAAACTGAATCTTGGGGAAAATTTGTGAACATGATGAAGAAAGGTTGTAGAGAAATGTTTGCATAGTCTAAGCTGATTTGGGACCCAGTTCCCTCTTCTCTTCCTTGCAGGACCTTGGTAATGGGATTGTAGAATTACTCTTCTGTTACTTTGAAAGGATAATAGTCTGAGCCTGGTATTTGCTGCTAATGATCAAGACAGTCTTAGTGGCTTTATCTATTGAAATGTTTCGGAAATGGGGGCAAGATTGATTGTGCCAAAAACTTTGACCTGTGCCTGTTGTGTTAACTACTTGATCACTTCTTACCTTTGATAGTGTGGATGGTACTGGGGACCAATGAATTGGGAAGATGCAGAGATGAAGCTGAAAGGGAAGCCAGATGGTTCTTTCCTGGTACGCGACAGCTCTGATCCTCGTTATATCCTGAGTCTCAGTTTCCGATCACAGGGTATCACCCATCACACTAGAATGGAGCACTACAGAGGTAAGAGGTGCCAGTTTTTGAAGAATGGCTTCCTCCCCCTTTGCCTTTCTCTGCCTTTGCTTTCTGACTTTTCATAGGAAGGGTTCATAGAAAAGGAACTATAAATCAGGGAGAAATCTCATAGATTCAGTTGAATGTTGTTAAGGGCACTGGTTTCCATCACAGAAGAAATGTTGGCAGGGGTAGGGAGGAAAGTAAGGGCTCCATTTAAAAGTATTCTCAGTATCTTGTCTCCTGAATAGGAGGTCCTGTAAACAAAGCCAATAAAACTCTCTTAGTAGAAGGAAGAAATAACGTAGGACCACTGGACAAATTCTATGCTTTGTTCATAATTAAATTTAACATTTAGAGATACTGTGTGTTAAGTCATATATACGAAGAAGAGAAATATGTTGATTCTGTGACTGTTCTGTAGTGGATTTCTTTGCTTGATAGTCACATCAGCTCTTCCTGCCAGGCAGCATGGTGATGGTCATTTCTTCATTGTTCAGCTTTGTAGTCTCTTAGGAAATAGTCATCAGAAGTCAGAGTTAGTGGGATCGATGTACTTTAGACTGTCTACCTTCATTCCTGAGGGTACCTTCTCATCGTGGTCAGGTTGGGCTTAATGCTGCAGTCATGTCTGGAAGCTTCCTTGGTAAACACCGTCTGGAGTGACATCTGGGCATTCTGTATTTGACCTGGGCCAGAAACTTGTGATGGGCCTTGGCGGTAGGGCTGGGTAAATACATCTCTTGTCAAAATACATGCATATGACTTCCGGGAAGATGGCGGTGTGAGCAGGGCGGCAGAAATCTCCTCCCGACACTATATTTATCTACGAAAACACAGCAAATACATCTATTCCTAAAAGAGAGACGAGAATACACAGGAAAGCGCACAGCGTGCAGCTACACCCGAGAGGACTCGGCACCCCAAGAGGCGGGTAAGATACGGAGCCGCGACCCGGCGGGACCCGAGCCCTCCCCCACCCCAGCGCACTGGCAGGAGGAGAGGATTCAGAGCCGGGAGGGAGTGGAAGTACACCCCGCGAACTAGCCAGCCCCGGTGATCTGCGCGGGGAGCGCTGACCCACATTGCGCAGTGCAGCGGAGATTGGAGAGACAGAGGGGCAGGATCTGAGCGGGGAACGTGCCAGGGTGCTTGCAGCCGGCTCCCGGGAAGGAAAAAAAAAAAGCGCGCGCTTTCTTCAGCGGTCTTAAAGAGACAGGAGCCCAGCGGAGGAGCCGGATCGCCCCAGCACACTCAGCCCAGCAGGCTGGGAGTCCTGGGGAGTTTCAGACGCCTTAGCTGGCGACTGAGGAAGCGTAGCCATACTTCCACTTCTCACTGAGATCAACAGCCTCCTATTCGTTCCCACCCCTGCCAGAGTGATAAAGGGCCCTGCGGAGCGGCGCAGCCATGGCTGCGGAATAGTGGGGCAATAGCGCCACTACAGCATTCCCACAGAATCTACGTCTGGTGGGCATTTTTTTTTGTTTTTTTGTTTTGTTTTGTTTTTGTTTTTTCTGTTTCTTTCTTTTTTTCTTTCTTTCTTCTTTTTTTTCTTTTTTTTTCTCTTTTTAAAGTCTTAAAGAGCCCAGCTGACATACGTGGCAACTACCAGTGACCAATTCTATAGCCATGAAAAGACAGAGGAATATGGTTCAGACCAAAATCAACCAGACAACCCCAGAGAGGGAGTCTGAAAGGATGGAAATGCACAGTCTTCCTGAAAAAGAATTCAGAATAAAAGTCATAACCATGCTGATGGACCTACAGAGAAATGTACAAGAGCTGAGGGAGGAAGTGAGGGAACTGAGGAAAGACAATGCAGAAATCAGACAAGCGATCGAGGGGCTTAACAGCAGAATGGATGAGATGCAAGAGACTGTTAATGGAATAGAAAACAGAGAACAGGAATACAGAGCAGCTGAGGCAGAGAGAGATAAAAGGATTTCTAGGAATGAAAGAATATTAAGAGAACTGTGTGACCAATCCAAACGGAACAATATTCGCATTATAGGAGTACCAGAGGAAGAAGAGAGAGAAAAAGGGATAGAAAGTGTCTTTGAAGAAATAATTGCTGAAAACTTTCCCTCGCTGGGGAAGGAAGTAGTCTCGCAGTCCACCGAAGCTCATAGATCTCCCAACACAAGGGACCCAAGGAAGACAACGCCAAGACACATAATAATTAAGATGGCAAAGATCAAAGATAAAGACAGGGTATTAAAGGCAGCTAGAGAGAGAAAAAGATCACCTACAAAGGAAAACCCATCAGACTATCATCAGACTTCTCAACAGAAACCTTACAGGCCAGAAGAGAATGGCATGATATATTTAACGTTATGAAACAGAAGGGCCTCGAACCAAGAATATTGTATCCAGCACGATTATCATTTAAATATGATGGAGGGATTAAACAATTTCCAGACAAACGAAAGTTGAGAGTTTGCCTCTCATAAACCACCACTACAGGATATCTTAAATGGACTGCTCTAGATGGAAGCACACCTAAGGCTAAAAAGATGTCACCAGAGAAAATAAAATCATAGCAAAGAAAGCAGACCATCCAAATACTAACTAAAGGCAAAGAATAAAACACCTATTATAGAAAGAATGGAGGAGGAGGAATAAGAAGGGAGAGAAATAAAGAAACATCAGACTGTGTTTACAATAACTTAACAAGAAAGTTAAGTTAGATTGTTAGATAGTAAAGAAGCAACCCTTGAACCCTTGGTAACCACGAATCTAAAGCCAGCAATGGCAATAAGTACATATCTATCAATAATCACCCTAAATGTAAATGGACTGAATGCACCAATCAAAAGACACAGAGTAACAGAATGGATAAAAAAGCAAGACCCATCTATATGCTGCCTACAAGAAACTCACCTCAAATCCAAAGATATGCACAGACTAAAAGTGAAGGGATGGAAAAAGATATTTCATGCAAACAACAAAGAGAAAAAGCAGGTGTTGCAGTACTTGTATCAGACAAAATAGACTTCAAAACGAAGAAAGTAGCAAGAGATAAAGAAGGACATTACATAATGATAAAGGGGTCAGCCCAACAAGAAGATATAACCATTATAAATATATATGCACCCAACACAGGAGCGCCAGCATATGTGAGAGAAATACTAACAGAATTAAAGGAGTAAATAGACAGCAATGCATTCATCTTAGGAGACTTCAACACACCACTCACTCCAGAGGACAGATCAACCAGACAGAAAATAAGTAAAGGCACAGAGGCACTGAACAACACACTAGAACAGAGGGACCTAACAGATATCTACAGAACTCTACACCCAAAAGCAACGGATACACATTCTTCTCAAGTGCACATGGAACATTTTCCAGAATAGACCACATACTAGGCCACAAAAAGAACCTCAGTAATTTCAAAAATATTGAAATCCTACCAACCAACTTCTCAGATCACCAAAGTATAAAACTAGAAATAAATTTTAGAAAGAAATCAAAAAGGCTCACAAATACATGGACACTTAACAACACTCTCCTAATTAATCAATGGGTTAACGACCAAATCAAACAGAAATCAAAGAATATATGGAGACTAATGAAAACAACAACACAAAGCCCCAACTTCTGTGGGACGCAGCAAAGGCAGTTCTAAGAGGAAAGTATATTGCAATCCAGGCCTATTTAAAGAAGGAAGAACATTCCCAAATGAATAGTCTAAAGACACAATTACTGAAATTGGAAAAAGAAGAACAAGTGAGGCCCAAAGTCACCAGAAGGAGGGACATAATAAAGATTAGAGAAGAAATAAATAAAATTGAGAAGAATAAAACAATAGAAAAAATCAATGAAACCAAGAGCTGGTTCTTTGAAAAAATAAACAAAATAGATAAACCCCTAGCCAGACTCATTAAGAGAAAAAGAGAATCTGCACACATAAACAGAATCAGAAACGAGAAAGGAAAAATAACGATGGACCCCACAGAAGTACAAAGAATTGTAAGAGAATATTATGAGAATCTATATGCTAACAAGCTGAAAAACATAGAAGAAATGGACAACTTCTTAGAAAAATACAACCTTCCAAGACTGACCAAGCAAGAAACAGAAAAACTAAACAGACCAATCACCAGCAACGAAATTGAATTGGTAATCAAAAAACTACCCAAGAACAAAACCCCCGGACCTGATGGATTCACCTCTGAATTCTACCAGACATATAGAGAAGAAATAACACCCATTCTCCTTAAAGTTTTCCAAAAAATAGAAGAGGAGGGAATACTTCCAAACTCATTCTATGAAGCCAGCATCACTCTAATACCAAAACCTGGGCAAAGACCTCACCAAAAAAGAAAATTACAGACCAATATCCCTGATGAACGTAGATGCAAAAATACTCAACAAAATATTAGCAAACCGAATTCAAAAATACATCAAGAGGATCATACACCATGATCAAGTGGGATTCATCCCAGGGATGCAAGGATGGTACAACATTCGAAAATCCATCAACATCATCCACCACATCAACAAAAAGAAGAACAAAAACCACATGATCATCTCCATAGATGCTGAAAAAGCATTTGACAAAATTCAGCATCCATTCCTGATTAAAACTCTCAACAAAATGGGTATAGACGGCAAGTACCTCAACATCATAAAGGCTATATATGACAAACCCACAGCTAACATCATACTTAACGGCGAGACGCTGAAAGCTTTTCATCTAAGATCGGGAACAAGACAGGTATGCCCACTCTCTCCACTGTTATTCAACATAGTACTGGAGGTCCTAGCCACAGCAATCAGACAAAACAAAGACATACAAGGCATCCAGATTGGTAAAGAAGAAGTCAAGCTGTCACTATTTGCAGATGACATGATACTGTACATAAAAAACCCTAAAGACTCCACTCCAAAACTACTAGAACTAATGTCTGAATTCAGCAAAGTTGCAGGATACAAAATTAACACACAGAAATCTGTTGCTTTCCTATACACTTACGATGAACTAACAGAAAGAGAAATCAGAAAAACAATTCCATTCACAATTGCATCAAAAAGAATAAAATACCTAGGAATAAACCTAACGAAGGAAGTGAAAGACCTGTACTCTGAAAACTACAAGACACTCCTAAGAGAAATTAAAGAGGACACTAACAAATGCAAATGCATCCCATGCTCTTGGCTAGGAAGAATAAATATTGTCAAAATGGCTATACTACCTAAAACAATCTACAGATTCAATGCAATCCCTATCAAACTACCAACAGCTTTTTTCTTCAATGAACTGGAACAAATAATTCTAAAATTCATATGGAACCACAAAAGACCCCGAATAGCCAAAGCAATCCTGAGAAGGAGGAATAAAACAGGGGGAATTACGCTCCCTGACTTCAAGCTCTACTACAAAGCCACAGTAATCAAGACAATTTGGTATTGGCACAAAAACAGACCCACAGACCAGTGGAACAGAATAGAAAATCCAAACATTAACCCAAACATATACAGTCAATTAATATTTGATAAAGGAGCCTTGGATATACAATGGGGAGATGACAGCCTCTTCAGCAGCTGGTGTTGGAAAAACTGGACAGCTACATGTAAGAGAATGAAACTGGACTACTGTCTAGCCCCATACACAAAGGTAAACTCAAGGTGGATCAAAGACCTGAATGTAAGTCATGAAACCATAAAACTCTTAGAAAAAAGCATAGGCAAAAATCTCTTGGACATAAACATGAGCAACTTCTTCATGAACATATCTCCCGGGCAAGGGAAACAAAAGCAAAAATGAACAAGTGGGACTATATCAAGCTGAAAAGCTTCTGTACAGCAAAGGACACCATCAGTAGAACAAAAGACATCCTACAGTATGGGAGAATATATTCATAAAAAACGTATCTGATAAAGGGTTGACATCCAAAATATATAAAGAACTCATGCACCTTAACAAACAGAAAGCAAATAATCCAATTAAGAAATGGGCAGAGGACATGAATAGACACTTCTCCAAAGAAGAAATTCAGATGGCCAACAGGCACATGAAAAGATGCTCCACATCGCTAATCATCAGAGAAATGCAGATTAAAACCACAATGAGATATCACCTCACACCAGTGAGGATGGCCAACATCCAAAACACAAGCAACAACAAATGTTGGCGAGGATGTGGAGAAAAGGGAACCCTCCTACACTGCTGGTGGGACTGCAAATTAGTTCAACCATTGTGGAAAGCAGTATGGAGGTTCCTCAAAAAACTCAAAATAGAAATACCATTTGACCCAGGAATTCCACTCCTAGGAATTTACCTAAGAATGCAGCAGCCCAGTTTGAAAAAGACAGATGCACCCCTATGTTTATTGCAGCACTATTTACAATAGCCAAGAAATGGAAGCAACCTAAGTGTCCATCAGTAGATGAATGGATAAAGAAGATGTGGTACATATACACAATGGAATATTATTCAGCCATAAGAAGAAAACAAATCCTACCATTTGCAACAACATGGATGGAGCTAGAGGGTATTATGCTCAGTGAAATAAGCCAAGCCGAAAAAGACAAGTATCAAATGATTTCACTCATATGTGGAGTATAAGAACAAAGAAGAAATACTGAAGGAACAAAACAGCAGCAGACTCACAGAACCCAAGAATGGACTAATAGTTACCAAAGGGAAAGGGACTGGGGAAAATGGGCAGGAAGGGAGAGATAAGAGGGAAAAAGGGGCATTACGATTTGCAGATGTAATGTTTGGGGGGCACGGGGAGGGTAGTACAACTCAGAGAAGACAAGTAGTGATTCTATAGCATCTCACTACGCTGATGGACAGTGACTGTAATGGGGTTGGTGGGGGGGACCTGATGAAAGGGTAGTTTAATAACCATAATATTGCACATGTAATTGTAGATTAATGATAATAAAATAAATTATATTAAAAAAAATGCATGCATATGCTACAAATTTAAAAAGTAGAGAACTTTTGGAGATTTGCAGGGACTTGCCCTTCCTGTCCTTCCACTCTTCTCACATGTGATCAACCTTAAGTGAGCTGCATTAGACTTTGCATCTCAAGTAAGAGTCTGTTTCATGCTCAGCACCACCATGTTCTGCTGATTTATTTGGTTTGCTTCTCTTGTGATGCAGGCAGTAGCTGGTTAGGTCAGTGAAGCTTTGTCCCTGATTTCCTCTGCTCCACCTCTGCATTGGAGATGCATGAAGAGAGGAATTTCAGTCCAAAGACCTGTGAATTAAGTTGCCTAACTGTAGGGTAGACTGCTGTCTGTTTTCCTGCTATTCCTAAAAGCAGAAATTAAACAAACCAAAAAACGAAGTGCAAGACAGCATTTTAGAGTGAAGTATTTTCATAAATCTGTTAAAATGGTAAATGATTAGGCCATGGGAATGATGAATAAATGATTGGCCTCTAGGTTTCTGATAGGTGAGATGCCAGGAATGAGAGAACTCTTTCAAGTGGTTCTCCAATTACTATTTGTTCAAAAGGACTTTTCTTCCTTGAGTAAATGGAATTTTTAATAGAAGTGTTGTGGACCTTTCCGTTTGTAATGGAACATTTGTCTTCATCTTTGTAAGAGTAGCTTGAGAGACTCAAATTTGCCGTTCTCTGGGGTGATTAATATCGTTTTGGTGGATGATTCCTGTGGTTACAGAAGTTTAGTTTTTCGAGTTTTTTGTTGCTGTTTTTTAAGTCATAGTTGATATTCCCTTTTACCTTTGTGATTCTGAAGTTTGGTGTGTGATCTTTATAACATGTTGAGGCTTTGGAAGTTAAAGAAGAAAAGACGTAGAATTTGATTTTTTGTGCCTACCACATGAATAAGTGAGACTCACAAAAACAATGTTTTGTGCTGTTCTCTTTCCTCCACTATTCCATGAATACTTGGAGGCTAGATCTTCTTGAGGGGAGGTCATTTAAACTTTCTTTTGCTATGACAGTCTTTTCTTGTGGTCTGTGATTTAAGGATTGGTGATCATGATTGACCAAACATTTTTATATCTTTTTTTCTACTTGAACTTATGATTTATTTATTTAACGAAAGCCTTATAATACATAATTTATGCCTTACTAAGGGCAACATCTTTCTTTCTATTAATTGTTTAACAAGCAGGAAAAGATGACTTTTTAGGGACCTTTGTCTGATTTAGTTTGTCCACTGAAGTGAGAATCATTAAAATGTTGAAGCCAGCTTCCCAGATCTTTTTTTAAGTAAGTTTTACGTTTTTTGCTGCTCCTTAAAATATTCCATGCAGGAACCTTCAGCCTGTGGTGTCATCCCAAGTTTGAGGATCGTTGTCAATCAGTGGTGGAGTTCATTAAAAGAGCCATCATGCACTCCAAGAATGGGAAGTTTCTCTATTTCTTGAGATCCAGGGTACCAGGTAAGGCTATAATTGCATTTATTATTTAATGTACTTGGGTATGATCCAATGAAGTACGAAAATGTGCCCCTCGCCCTAAAAAAAGGCCACACTTACTTGAAAGTTTTTTTTCCTACCTCGTATAGTAACCACTCTTCCTAGAGTCCAGTGGTTAATCCCCTGCCCTTGTTCATTAATCCCTCAACATATTGACAAGGAGTCTTTGCTTCTCTGACCACATGAATGAGTAAACTGATCCTGTCTCTGTTGTCTAGACATCATTTGAATATTTAACAGTTGAGGTGTCTCCTTACATGTGGAAAAGGTGAGGGGTCTCAGGTCATTTCCACAGGAACAGGCAAGGTAAAAGAGTATTCACTGAAAGGCCATGGTGAGTGTCAAAGAGGCTGAATTCAGTGGCCAGTGTGCACTGAATTTTGTCCATTCCTGGTAAACTTGCTGTTAAAAGAGTTAGATGCTTTTTGTTGTATCTTGTATCCCCACCAGTGTTGGATATAAAGACTTCTCTCAGCCTAAGAGGTCTGGGCAGTTCCCATGCCTGCTGGTGTGGTAGAGAGGTATCTGTGTGACCTCTACTGAAGGGGGAAAAAGGGATGGTTTGGAAGAATCTGGTTTTATATTATTTAGAAAAGTAAAATGACAAGAATATTAATTGAGGAATTCATAAGGTACAAAAAGAACTTAAAATGAGAACTTCCTACTGAATCAAATTAAGATTCTCAAACTGGTTGCCAAGAAGCAATTGTAGGGGTGCCTCAGTCAGAAGATCAGTAAGAGGATTGAGCCAGGTACCAGAAATGCGCTTTATAATCTTGGTGATTTAAATAAGGCATGACAGGGTGCGAACTGTATTAATTCTCATTTTGTTTAGTATTTGCCTCAGTGCTGTCAACACAGTTGGGTCTCATGCAGTTGACTTGGCTAAAGGGAAAAGATAGAATTCTTTCTCACAGGAATTGACTCTGCTTAGCAATTTTAAAAGTTTGTGGTTTGTGGTGGGTATTTACTTAACAAATACGTATTTTGTAACTCAATATCAAAAATAAGCCATGCCTACCCTCATAGATATGACTCACAGCCCCAAAGAGGTTATAGGTAAAAAGATAAAGGCAAGAGCACATGCTCATTCAATATGAGGCATGGCCTGGAGGCAGCTGTTTGGGGGTGAACCAGAGAAATCACCTAAGAGGATTCTGGAGTCTGGAGCATGTTTCTACTTGTAGAGCCTTGAGAGACTTATGGATTCTTAGACTCCTCAGGTGTGGCTCATTTTGTTCCACAAATGGGCCTTGTCTACAGAAATTTTAACTGAGATTCTTAACATTTTTAAAGGCTAGGCTGTAATAATTTCTTCTATTTATTGAGTGCCTATCGTGTGCTAGGTTCTTTGTCAGGTTCTTTACTTAAATATCTCTATAATTTCTCACCACCAACCCCAAAGTTCACTGTCAGATTGGTCTATTTATAGAGAAGACTGTTTTCATTTTGCCAGTGAGGAAACTGAGGCTGAGGCTCAAAAAGTGAAGTTACTTATTCTAAAAGTCACTTAGCTGATCAGTGCTAAAGTCAGGATTCAAACCCAGGCCCAACTCCAAATCCTATGCTCTATTTGCTGCCACTCTGTTGTGGGAGAAAGTAGCAGTAAGCAAATTGAAAACGGAGTTTTCTGAGATTTATGGAGACTACATAAAGAAGAATTGTGTTTATTGGTGGGCAGTATCTTTCTATGAGCAATGCTACAGGTAGGATATTTATTTGCACTTAAAGTTGTAATCAAGTTGAGAAGGCGAAGCAGAGTTAGTATTCACCAGTAAAATGACCTCTCTTTGAACGACTGGGACAAAGACGGCAAGGCCAATATTCTCCTTTACCCTTGTTTGCTGCCCTCCACTTACAATAAAGGTTTAGGCAGTCTATGGGTTGACTTTCTTATGGGTGAGGAGTGGCATGGAGAAGAGGTAGTCCTAAGCATTTAGGTTGGTTGGGCTCTATCAGCCTGCACCACGGTTTTTTTGTTTGTTTTATTTATTTTGGTATCATTAATATATAATTACATGAGCAACATTGTGTTTACTAGATTCCCCCCATTATCAAGTCCCCATCACATACCCCAGTACAGTCACTGTCCATCAGTGTAGTAAGATACTATAGAGTCACTACTTGTCTTCTCTGTGCTATAGTGCCTTGCCCATGCGCCACCTACATTATGTGTGCTAATTGTAATGCCTCTTATGCCCCTTCTCACTCCCTTCCCACCCAACCTCCCTGAGTGTCCCTTTCCCTTTGGTAACTGTTAGTCCATTCTTGGGTTCTGTGAGTCTGCTGCTGTTTTGTTCCTTCAGTTTTTGCTTTGTTCTTATGCTCCACAGATGAGTGAAATCATTTAGTACTTGTCTTTCTCCGCCTGGCTTATTTCACTGAGCATAATACCCTCTAGCTCCATCCATGTTGTTGCAAATGGTAGGATTTGTTTTCTTCTTATAGCTGAATAATATTCCATTGTGTATATGTACCACATCTTCTTTATCCATTCATCTACTGATGGACACTTAGGTTGCTTCCATTTCTTGGCTATTGTAAATAGTGCTGCGATAAACATAGGGGTGCATATGTCTTTTTGAAACTGGGATCCTGCATTCTTAGGGTAAATTCCTAGGAGTGGAATTCCTGGGTCAAGTGGTATTTCTATTTTGAGTTTTTTGAGGAACCTCCATATTGCTTTCCACAATGGTTGAACTAGTTTACATTCCCACCAGCGGTGTAGGAGGGTTCCCCTTTCTCCGCATCCTCTCCAGCATTTGTTGTTCCTAGTCTTTTCTATGTTGGCCATCCTAACTGGTGGGAGGTGATATCTCATTGTGGTTTTAATTTGCATTTCCCTGATAATTAGCGATGTGGAGCATCTTTTCATGTGCCTGTTGGCTATCTGAATTTCTTCTTTAGAGAAGTGTCTGTTCATATCCTCTGCCCATTTTTTAATCAGGTTGTTTGCTTTTTGGTTGTTGAGGCGTGTGAGCTCTTTATATATTTTGGATGTTAACCCCTTGTCGGATATGTTATTTATACCAGGGGTTTTAACTTAGTAGATTCTAAAAGGAGCCTGTTCAGACTTTGGGCTGATGATAACTGAATGCCTACAAGAGGCCAGGTATTATTTCATCCTTAAAAAATCCTTTGAAGGGATATTACAGTCTCCCTGTTCTTCTTTTTAACAGATGAAGAAACTGGGGTACAGTGAGTTTTGGAGCCAGGATTCAAAGTCAGGTTTTTCTGGTTCATGTATAGAGCTGGATGTGCCCTGGGAGGGCATCCAGACTAGTGTGGTAAAGCAATGCCAGGGATCATAGTAATCATAAAGCTAGAGCTAATGGGACAGTTCTGGATGGTGCCAAATAAGGAGCAGAGAAGGAAATTAATTGGAATAATTGGTGCCTGTGGGAGGGACCCTTGGTAAAATTATGGCATCTGAGATTGGTTTCCCCCTTATCTCTCTTTATCACAGAATTGGAACATAGTCATAACAAAGCTGAGATCTGGTTCATTCCACAGTTATAAACTAAATCCTAACACTTGGCAAAGTCTCATAGAGATGTGATTGGATTAGCACAAAATCTCTGACCCTGTTAGAGCTTGTACTCAAAGTGAACGTGGCCTTCTTAAGTTGGGAGAATCTTCATTTCTGGAGTACATGATGAGAAAAAGCCTTTTGTTTTTTTAATCACACTTTGAATTGGACAACCCTAAGGAAATTGGTCTCTTCCATTTTCATGACTATCATGTAGCCTGTAAGTACTTGTTCAGTGACATGTCCTCTCTATATCCCAGGGCTTCTCAATTCAACACTATTGACATTTTGGGCTGGATAACTCTGGTCTTCAGGGAACAGTTTGGAAGAGATTTGTTACCCCTACCCTGGTCCTTGCTAAGGAAGAGAAAACATGAGGTGGCTGGAAACTGGATTTGTGCCCAGGATCCCTAGGCTGAGAACAGAGGAAAGTGCCTGATGATTGCTGTTCCGCCTCACCCTTTCCCTTTCATCTGCACTGGTGTCCAACCTTGGATTCATTTCCGCTTCCAACCTCTTCTATTAACACACTCAGGATGTGAGAACTCCAATCGATTGCTATGTTTGGGGCAAATAGTAAATGGTCAGGTTGACACCAGAAACTTGCAGAGAATTAACAGGTTTCAAATTGCTATTTGTGAACCTAAGGCTAAGAGTAACATGATTAAATAGGGAAGTATATATGGTCATTAAAATTAAAGGAGGTGAACAGATAATCTCATGCTGCTTATTATCCTGATCTCTTTAGGCACTGGTCCTGTAGTACTGTGTCTTTGGGAATAAAAGACTAGATGCATAAATTAGTTTTATCTCTGAAATATCATGTTGAATTTAGCAATATTACAACCAACCCCTAAAAGCTTTCTGTTTATCATATTTTAATTTTATTAAAGAATATTTTTAAAACATAGGAGAGAAAGGGTAAATTTAAAGAGGCATTTGAACCCAAAATCATTTTAAAAACCACTTGAGTTTAAATATATTCAAGAGAGAAATCCATGTGTGAATTCTTTTTTTTTTTTTAATTGTGTGAGGAGGAAAGGACCAACCAGGTGAGTGGGGGAGGGCTGCAGAGCTTCAAAATATTTGCCTTAGGCTTGAAAGGATGGGAGTGAGGAGAGGACTAAAAGAGGCTAGTTGTGAATCAAGGTGCCTGGCTTGTCAGATAGCCAGGGGGAAGGTTCTCTGGAGAGACTCCTGGAGAACCCTTCTTTGATGTTCCTTAGGCTAGTCTTTTCCTCAGACAGAGCAGGTGTTTAAGGCAGCCCAGCATTGTCTAAAAGAGCATTGCTGAGAGCACGTTCCGTAAACCTGGTAGGCCTCAGTTCCTTCATATATGGAATGGGGATATAATGGTATCTGTGTCAAAGTATAGTTTTAAAACTAAATGGGTTAAATGTTTTTAAAATAAGCCTATTTGTTAACAGTATGATATATATTTAAATTTTGTTTTAGAAGGTCAGTTGTCAACCTCATGAAAAGGCTTTGGGAGGCAATCTGCAAGCTATAATTTTTTCTTCTCACACCTTCAAAATCTAAAAACTGTTTGAAATTAAACTCTAAAAATAGTAGATATTTTATTTTCCAGCAACTTGTGTCTACAGAATTTCTTTGATGTGACAATAGCTAAGAAAAAAATTCTCTCAAAGATTTTGCAATGCAGATTCCAAGAATAGTTTGCTTGTTTACCTTCCATAGCCCCTTTGTTTATTGAAACCAGAATATTCTCTGTTCTCTTGAACCTCTTTCAGTGTGTCTGCCATCTGGGTGTCTTTATTCTGTGGCATTGACCCTTGGGGGTTGAAATTTCCCAGAGGAGAGCCTGCTGATGTTGATGAAACATGAGTGTGTGGAGTTCCCGCTCCGCCTGGCTGGCATCAGTCAGCAGGCATTTTTGCACTGAGTAGTACTAATTCCAGCTTGCCCAGGCTACTAGGTGCTTTTCTTTGAAAAGTATCATGCTTTTTTTCCCTCTTCCTATACCCAGCCTGAAGTTTCAGAAGCAAGAAGAATGTGGGGAGCAGGCAGGAAGAGGTGGCCACATCTGACAGTGAATTATGATCCCAGCCTTTCAGTTGGAATTTGGTGGGGACCCCTCCAAACAGCCTGAGGCCTCACCTTCAGGGTACTGCTGGGTGTGCTGGACAAGCTCCTCCATTCCCAATGGGTGCTTTTGGTTCTTGCCCTTCCCTGCAAGCCGAGGGCCTGAGGTTGGCTGCGTGGGTCCCAGTAAACTCTCCAGCTTGGCATTATTCACTGAAGAGCAAGACTGTCAGCTGTTACAAGTGGTGCTAGGGAGGCCCTTGGCAGGAAGAGATTACCTTAAGTTTGGAATATGTTAGTGGTGCTTCTGCAAGTGGAAATCTGCAGTTCTTTGTGGAAGGGAGTTTTTGCACATCATACATATATGAACTGTAAAGAAGCCCCATTTCCCTTCCTTGGATCCTCTTCATAAGGGAAATTACAATTAGCTGCATTGTTCCCTCTGAATATTTTTCTTGTTTTCATTCTTGAAGGACTGCCACCAACTCCAGTACAGCTGCTCTATCCAGTGTCCCGATTCAGCAATGTCAAATCCCTCCAGCACCTTTGCAGATTCCGCATCCGACAGCTCGTCCGGATAGATCACATCCCAGATCTCCCACTGCCTAAGTACAATGGGGTCTTTAGGGTTGGGGCAGGATGATGGGTCAGTTACAAATGTTAGTGAGGCCTGCAAGCTGACTGCCCAGGCAGAACCTGGCAGTACTCACAAGCATCATCTCACTTCTCCCACGTCTTAGCACCTAACTCTAGAAATGACACACTACAACCAGAAGGCAGAAGGTCTGTGTGTCGGCCTCTCTTCTTGAGTCTCTATGAAGGGTGGAGTGGCAGTGGTAAGATGGAGGGAGACAGAACTGTAATAAGTGAGAAAATGGGAATTTTCACAGGTCGGCAAAGTCTTTGGTGTCATCTTAGGTATATAGGGGTTGAACAAAGGAGGCCTTTCATTTGTAATCTATAAATAACATTTTTTGTGTTTTCACAGACCTCTGATATCTTATATCCGAAAGTTCTACTACTATGACCCTCAGGAAGAGGCATACCTGTCTCTAAAGGAAGCGCAGCTCATTTCCAAGCAGAAGCAGGAGGTGGAACCCTCCACGTAGCGAGGGGCCCCTGCTGGTCACCACCAAGGGTATGAGCTGTCCGCCCCCCTGTCCAGCCAAGTCTCTCCCTGGGCAGTTACCATACGCTGGGCCTCCTCACTGTCCTCTACCCCCATATGTATGCCGCGGAGCCAGGCATCTGCCCATAGAGTTAGCAGCTCTGAAAATGGAGCACATACCCCAGTCGGGAGAAGAGCAGACAGACATGAGAGGCTTAAAGAGTATCTGCCAAGCAACATGCAAATTAATCCCTGAATGTAAATGAGGAGGAGGCACACAAGAGCTGTGTGTGCAGCCTTCTCTCAAACTGGCTGACCTCCCTGATTTTGCACAAGTGACACATAAAGTAGGAAGCCAAAGGGGAAGTACACGTCATCAAAGGGAACGCAGACACGCCTGTAATTGCTGTGGGCGTGCACTTGGCTGAGAGCACCACCATGGCCCACAGCTTGGAATGTGGGATAAGGAAAAAGCTGGCTCTCTTACTTAGAAATCCATTTGGGTCACCAAAAGTAAATTGTTGAAAAGAATAAATGAAGTAACAGGGAGTTCAATTATCTAAGAGGCTGTTCTCCCACTGCTACACTGAGTTCTACTCATTTATTTTCCCATAAAATATCTTAGAATACTGGCTTGTGCAGATGAATTCGAATTAGTCTTTTAAACTGCAGTAATGTAAATATTGAAAGGTAGAGGTGAGTAGGGAACAAAACTGCCAGAGAGTTGTGATTTTGATAGTGTGGGTTACATGCAAAATCTTACTGTCTAGTGATCTACTGCCGGGGTGCAGTGACCCTCCCACCCCAACCCTAGCTGTTTTTCCTCTTAGTGTGAAGTGTCCTTTTTAAGCACTGAATACTTCTGCCTCCTAACTGTTTCTGTGCCCCAATCCCATCCCCCACAAAACAAACAGGGAGATACCCACAGGAGCAAAAGCCTTAGCATGAAAAGGGAGCTTTCATTTCCCTACCCTCTCTCTGCTTTCTTTATAATGGAGAGAGTGACAACTGATGTTTACGTCCCACGGGTTTTCTTGTGCCTTGGCTAAGGCAAATCCAGCTGTGTCTCCTCTTGGCTCTGGAAGTCCCTGATCCTGTGATGCTGGGGGAAAGCACATGAGCTGGGCTGATAAGGATTAACCGGGGGTGGAGGACTGAAGAAGAGAGATCAAGAAACGGTAGCTCTTCCTGCACGATTTTAATTTAAAGGATCCTGGATTAGGTGTACAATCCCTTACCCTGTCTTCAGTTATGTATTAGTCATATGCCCTCCAAAGTGACTCCTAAAACATCTAAATGCTCTGATATCTAGGTGGACTTCTCTGCTTAGTGGCTTTGTTGTTGAGATTATGGTGGGAAGAGTGAGCCAGGGAGGCCCACCTATCCAAGGAGTAGTTAGGACCCTTCAGTTAAAGCACTGCTTTTGGGGGTGCTGTACCCTAGGAGTGGGAGGGGCCCATGGGAAAAGGAGTGCCTTTGGAGGCAGGCTGAGGATGGTGGAGGGCTCCAGGCCTCACCACATGTGGATCCAGTGATTAACATGGAGCACAGGAGCTTTAGGGGGAGAGGGGCTTGATAGCTGAAAGTAGTGTTTGATGGATTTTCCTCAAGAAGAGTGATGAAACTTACTCTGTGTGGTTCCAGGGGATAGGAACCACAAGGACCACAAAGGATTTAAGTCTAAGGAGTTAGATTTCAGCCCAACTTTAGAAGAACCTTTTAACAGAGAGGTCCAAAAATGCAATGGCTTTCCACAGGAGGTAGTGAGTTGCCCATTTGTTTATTCGTTCAGCAGATATCTATATATATTAAGTACCCAGGGTGAATTGGGAAGAGAATGCTGAGCAAGATAGCCAAGGGCCCTGTCTCGCTAAGCTACAGTTATTATAGGGAGAGAGAGACAGAAAACATGGAAGAAATGAGTGGGCTGATTTCAGTGGACTGTACACATTGGGAAATAAAGTTGGGTGAAGTTTAATGATTAGTGGTGGGATACTTCTCAAGTTTGGACAATCAGGGAGGGCTTCTATGAGGAGGTGACATTTCAGCTAGGATCTGAATATCTAGGAGTCAATCATGAGAGGCTCTGGAAGCAGAGCATTCGGGCAAGCTGTTCTGTAAGTATAAAGGTCCTGAGATGTAAAGGGGCCTGATAGGATCTATCCCCTAGAGGTAGGGGTAACCATTTGTCATGAATGTGGGATTTACTCATGTTTTGCCAAAGGATTGAACTGAACTCCCAGGATCTCTTTTTGCTCTGACACTTTACTTGTTCCTGATTTAGACCTTAGGGCCCTTGCAAAAAGGGAAATAGCACTTCTCAAGGGAAAGGTCTTTAAGGTGTGAAATTTGGCCCTGATGACTTCCTGTTGGTCAGGCTGATTTTAATTTGGGAGTTCTGAATGGCTTGCTTGGTCTGTCTGTGCTGTTACCTGGGGAATTTCCTGCCAGACTGCTCGGAATCAGAAGACAGCTGGAACAGTACCCTTCTTAAATCAGAAGATAGAAGCTACACTGGCCTTTGTGATTATATGTCATCTCTTCACCATTGGCCAGAAGCTGCAGAGACCTACAGCTCTCTGTAGGCTCCTAAGGGGTTATTCCAGGGACTCAGTTCCTATTTTAGTCCCTAGAGCAGGTGGGTCTCAGGGAAGAAATGGGTGGAATATTAAGGGGTAAGGGACAGGGAAACAAAGTTAGATAATGTGGTAGGATATATTTATTAGTTATTTTAGGACCTCTTCTTGGCATCCAAGCCATAAGCTGCCCAGGCCCCTTGACAAAGGCTGTTTCTTCATCCCCAGCAGCTACAGTGTTTGTGGAAGCATCTGGCTCTCCCAACTCCAATCTCCTTTTAAGCTACACTTCTTCACCTCCAGAGGCCAGGCTATTTATTCTTTAACTCCATTTTGGTTCCAGTCTGTTGAACCACTCTAATTTTTTCCCTTTTTTACCTAGGCATTTGGTTGCCAAGCTCCAGTTTTGAAGAACCAAATGAAGCTACCATGTGAGGAGACATGAGGAAAACCAGAGAGAATGGGAAAGGTTGGGGACCTCAACATGGACTGTGGCTCCCCACAGCCCTGGAGCTCAGAGGAAGCCCACAGCTGTACTGTCTGAGGGGAGGCCCCACCTCCCCATGTCCATCCCTGGGGTGGCCTGGCGCTGGATGAGCTCCTTGGAAAACTGGAAGAAGTCTCAACACTGTTCCTTTTTCAGAAGTTTTGTTTTGGATGTTTGCATCTTTTGGTATGGAAAACTCACCTTAAAGGCAGCTGGGGTTGGTGCCCATTGGACTGGAAGTGGTGCCAAGGGTTGAGCATGTCCAAAAGAAGGGAGGGGAGGAGAGGGGATTGCCAGCGATGGTCATTCAGCTGGCCACTAAGGCAGAGTGTGAGTCTTCACCATTGACCTGGAGGAAGGGAAGAGGAGTCAGAATGCAAGTCAAGTTGGGAGTTTCTGAGGGATGAGAGTCTGCTGCTCTTTAAGCATGGGTAGCCTCAGTAGGAGCAGGAAAGAAAGGAGGATGCATAGTGTCAACTAGAAAATTACTGGACAAAAACTGGCAAATGGCCTCTGCTGGGGGAAGTAGTGACTCCTTGCATTCTTTCCTGTTAAGGTTTAGAAACCTGGTTTCAGAATCACCTCTCATAGGAGCTGTGTTAGTTTTGTTTTACTGAATTCCTAAGTTCTGTGACCTCAAGTCAGCCCCACTCTTCCTCCACCCTCAATCCATTCCCCTCGAGATAACTGTACATTTCACTCTGGTCACGATCGTAGTAACATCATTCCTATTGCTTCAGCCAACTGTTGAGGCAGTAGTTTTTCTCATCACCTGAACAGTTCAGAGCTCCAATCATGAGCTGCTAAAGTTAATGGAGCATGCTTCCAGATTCTTAATGGCAAAGCGTCCCCATGACTTAGGAGTCAGTGTTACTTACCTCCATATGTCTGTCAGCTAGCGAGAGGGAATGTGAAGGAAAGTGGGAAACAAAGCTATTGTAGTTTGTGCTCTTCCTTGAGAAAGCTCTCGAGTGTCTCAGCCTTAATGGGATGTCCTTAGATCAGAGAGGAGAGCATACGTCTCCTGTTTGCAGGTTTATCACTGTTGTCCCATTACTGAGATGGGGGGCAGCAAGGGCTTTTTATTTTCCTGTCTTCTTTCTAGCAACCCAAACATTCTCCTGAGTCAGATCTTACTTGCCTGCCTTTCTTTGGGAATTCTGTCAGATACTGATTTGAGAATTGCCTGTCTTCCATGTTGGAGTGGAAGAGGAGGGAGAACTCCAGTGCATTTCAGTAGTCTTTCATTTTTTCTGAAGTGGGCCATTGTCAAGTCATACAACATTATGAGTTTGCTTTTCTGTTGAGTTACTGTGGGGAGAGGTTTGCTATTAAGATGGGAAAATGGAACTGTTAGTCTTTATTACTCTTTCGCGTTGTGTTCCATTAGATTGCCTCTTTTTGTTCCCCAATGCTTGTATTGGCCTTATCTCATGAGATAAATAATATTGTCAGGTTTGAGGTTTCATGGTGGTTTGCGGGTGAGGCCGCAGGGTTTTGGTAGTTTGTAGGACTGCCTCATCTGGAAGCATGGGCCTTCTGCCTGATGTCCTGCATGGAGTGACCAGTCTTCTTCCGTGTAGCTGAATAGGGAGGAAACTTGTATTGTTACCTGGCTCTGAAGAGGTGACCCATAAAATGAGCTTCGTAGCATAAACACAGCCCACCTCTGATTTGTCATGAGGTGCCTCTTCTCTCCTTGGCTTCCATGGTAGTATTACCAACCAGTTAGGATTATAATCCCAGAAACTGGCTGAACCTGTGAGTCCTGCCACTTGGGGGTGCTGATTAAATTGCTATCTTACAGAAGGCACCAGCTTCCTATGGATCCCACAGGCTGGATTCCACTGGGATCCTTGAGTGGCTGAGTGCAGCTACCTGGAATCTTTTTTTTTTTTAAACCATTTCAGCCACCTATAATTTTAAAATGATTTTTTAGTGTGTGTTTGCCTGACTCTGGTTAAAGACTATGAGAAACACAGGAGGTGAAAGACATGCTATCTGGCCTAAGGGAGCTTTTTGGTGATTGCTGCCTGTGAAGCAACTGGAGAGTGACTCAGTGTGGCAGAGAGAATCAAGGGTTGTCTTTAAGATGAGGGTAGACCAGATGGTCCAGGAAAGCTCTCTGGTGGTGAGGCTTTGGGTTGTAGGCGAGGGTAGGACAGTGAGATGGAAAACATAGGAGCAGAAGCATGGAAGCAGAAATCTGCATGGTGTGTACAGCCCCCAGGTTAGTGTGGCCCCATCAGTGCAGATCTAAACTAAAACTTCCCGGTCATCACACACGGCTGGATGCTGAGGCGTTGTAATGGTCAAGTGGAGCCCAAACCCAGAAGTCAGCTGGGTTCCTGCCGTGGCTGGAGCCCCACTGCTCTAGTGCAGCCTGGGTAGGGGATGCAGAGGCCCCTGTGGTTCAGGGGTTTGCATTGGAGAAGTTGTGTACTCGGCACAAAACCAGACTGGCTGTGAGGTGGCATGACCCAGCCCACTGCTCTCCTTCCTCCTGGGAAGGGTGTGTTTACCTCTGTCGGTGATCTGCCTGCATGAGTCACAGGCTGGGCCGTAGCCTGGTCCTCCCTCAGTAGAGTGGGCCACAAGACAGTTGCACAGAGGAGACAGGCCCCATTGAGCGATGAGGAGGGAGGAGGAAGTGGGAGTGGGGCAGCTGGCAGAGGGCCCACTCTGGTCAGAGAGCAGAGAGAGGGAGCTGGGGCAGCCGGGCCATGCTCAGTACTTTGCTTTCATCTCCCCTGGCGGGGCCCACTCCTGCCTTTGCGATTCCATGCAGTGCTAATTGAAGTGCATTCTATACTGTGGGGACTCATTCCTATTTGGTCGTTGCATTTTAAATCACAAACTGGAAAAGGTTCGTACTTCTAGGGACCTATCATTGATTTGTATGTCATGGATGGGTGATGTCAGCACCCTCAGGCCCTGCCCATGTAACCCCCAGTTTATTACTGTGTTACCGTGACCTTTCTCAGGACAGGTGTGGACCACTGTGAGTTAGTGACAGCTACTGCTACACGTGCTATTACTTGAAATTTGTGTGTGCTGTGATGGGAGCACAGGAGGGTGGGGGCTTTGGGGACTCTAGATAAGTAGGTGACACCTGGGAGTTGGGACCACTGCTGATGACCTTGGCCTGGTCGCCTGCTTGGGCCTAGATGTAGTGAGTGTAACCCCCTGGAATGTGAGCCAAGGGCTGCAGTGCCCAGCCTCCTGAGAGGAGAGGCTTGGGCAAAGAGCTCACTGCCATGGTTTCTGCTCTTCCTCCTTTCTGACTTCACTGGGGCTGATTGTGTTGGCCCGTTAATAAGGTTGGGAGTAATGTGGAATAGCTGCAAACCCCCACACAGATGTCGGGGGAGGGCGATTCGTGTTTGCAGGTCCTGGTGTGAGAGACTAGAGCTGAATGTCCCAGAGAGGCAGCGCCTTTTCAGCCCTCACCCCGGGGCCCCAGAAGAGCATGGCCTTCTTGAAACCCTTGGGGTCACAGCAGGAAATGGGGATAGAAGGAAATTTTCCCTTAGGTTAGATCCTGCCCTGCTCTGCCACTTCTCCCTTGGCTTTGAGCCCTGAGGTTGTAGGACTGGGCCCTGGGATATTGCTCTGTGGCTGCAGGAAGGTCTGAGAGTGGAAGAGTGTGTGTGTGCGTATGTGTGTATGCACATGAGTGTTTGTGCGTGACTTCATTTGCAGAAGTCTTGCTACCAGTTGGGGTGTTGAGAGCATCTCCACTGGGGGAAGACCTGCCATTTGTTTTCCACTTTAAAGAGAATGACATACCCCCTGTCCCTAAGGGAGGAGCTTTTGAGTTAGACATTTTCCCTATGGGAATCTTCTTGGTGTGGTTTGTGGAAAAGGGGGAATGGATAAATGATTTTTATCTCTAATTGTCAACATAGCTGTTCTTACACTGAATTTGTGCTATTGCATACATGTAGCCATCTTTCTTTTCACTGCAGCAGTGTTTATCAGTAGTTTAAAATGATTTATTTGCTCCTGGGGAGTAAAACCTTTTTTATTGAAAAAAGAAAAAAAAAGTGTGACCCCTTCCCCCTGGTGAGAAGCTGTAGGCTTATTGGGCCACGAAGCTCAAGAAGGCAGAGTCAAGCCTGCCAGCCCCATGATCTATCCTGTGTTGGCACTGGAGCCTTCGTGCTCAGCACGAAACGACAGGAGGCCTTGAGAAGGTGGAAAGCAAAGTCGGGAGGAGTGAGATAGGGGTTGAACCATAGAGACAGAGCCCCTGGGGATTCAGGTGCTGCAGTTGCAAAAACAGAGTTATGGATTGTATTTAAAATATTGATTCTCTAATGTGCTAGGGAAAAAACCTTTCTTTACATGCAGATTCCATATTGTCTTGGTCCTTTTCATCACTTCTTGACTGTCCTGGTAGGTGCTGTCTGGTTTCTTCCAGTTTCCCATCCTGTCCTCTTTACCCCTCTTTCCAACCCTTCCCACTCCCAGCTACCTCCCGGGAAGCCAGTCCTGCATGCCAAGTCTGTGACATGCCTTCACACCCATTTCATCTCATTCAGAGGGCATCTGGGGCTGCTCGCCCAGCCCACTCCTTCCTCCTCAGTGCCACGAGGCATCATGGGTAGCCACAAAGCAGCCAGCCATGGCGGGAAGACATGACTGTCTGGTTGCAGCTGGACTGCGATCGTACTTGCTCCTGGAGATACAGCATAAGGAAAACGAAGGACATTCTTGATCAGAACCCAAGATAATCACAAACCACACAGCCCCACTCAGAGCTGCGTCCCGAGCCCCCTACCCAGCTCAGGTGGAGCAGGAAGGCTGGGCTGCTTACTTCATCCCTGGTGCTCCCTTGAACAGGGACCCGCCCCTCACTGTTAGGCCCAGAACCTTTCCCCAGGGACAAGCATAATCCTGGCGCCGCTCTGAGGGCAAGCCGGTTGTTGAAATGCCCAAACTGGTGCTGCCCGCGGTGGCACAGCCACTACTGTATATTTTTTGGTTGTTTTTGAGAATCTCAATGAAGAGGAGCGCCATTCTGGGCTCAGGTGGTTGCCAGTTCTTCACCAGAAGGGGAGCCACACCCCCTGCAACCACTCTGTCCTCTTAGCCACCCTGCCCTCTTCCAAGCCAAAGCGGGGCCTGGTTTTTGTCTTCCCATTTAGTTTTCCTCCTTTCCTCTCCTTTTTTGTGCTTAATTTATTAAAATAGTTGCTGTATAATTTATTTTCATAAACTATAAAAAATACTAAATGGTTAAAATAGACTTGCAGGCCAATCTTAAATGGGGTGGGAGGGCCTCGGGGTGGGAGGAGAAGGGAAAGATGTTTTGATATAAACAAAACAAATGCACTTTGGGTGTGTTTTGGTATTTTTCTGGGAATAGATGGGTGGGTGTTGGGCTGTCCCTGTAGGTTAGTTCCAGAATGGGGTGTCTGTATATACTGTATTAATAGGCATGTTTGACTCTTGTAAAGGGACATTAGTAGCTGCTGCAGGTCTTGTTTGGAAATCCCATGTACAATTCTGATTTTTTGTAAGTGTCAGTGCGGGAGACATTTGACTCTTGTGTTTGTATCTCCTTTTTATGATTGCTGTACTGACCCATGTCTTTTTGGGGAGGGGTGAAAAGAGATTTGAAATAAAAATGTTTAGAAGTTATTACATGTTATTTGGGTTGCATTTTTCAATCCCTCTTCTATCTCCTAGGATTCTCCACACCACCACCAGCATCCTAAGTTCAGATGACCCACCCTTGGCATTGGGGAATCCCTGTGATGTCAGCCAGGCAGAGCACATATAGAACTGGTCTTGTGAGATTTAGAATGTTGCATAACTCCCGAGGCTGATGGCCATTACTCAAAGCTGCTTTCTCCTTCCCCAAGAAGTGCAGGAGAATTCCAGAGGGCTTTTGGGCCAAGTGTCCCTTGCCTTTTTGCCTTGGTGAGTAGTGGTGTGGGGCTTTACCTAGGGAGAGTTCATATTTTACCATAATAGTCATTCTAGTGTTTACCTAGGCTGGCAGTCAAGGTTTTCTCATAAGTTTAACCTGTGTCCCTCCTGCCTTTCTAACCATTCCTTTTTTTAAATTTCTTAAATTGCAGTATAGTTGACATACAATATTAGTTCAGGTATACAACATAGTGATTCCATAATTATGTACATTAAAAAATGCTCACCACAATAAGTAGTTTTTGTTATCTTTTGACTCCCTCTAGTGTATTTTTTATTTGAGGTACTGTATTCTTTAATTCTGACTGATTGTTTTCATACTTTCTATCTCTTTGTTGAAGTATAGCCACTCTCAAGTCCAGTGAACATCTTTATAACCATTACTTTAAACTCTTGATCAGGTAGATTGTTTAATTCTGCTTCATTTATTTTTTTTATGAAGTTTTGTTCTTTCATTTTTAGCATATTCCTCTGTCTCCCCATTTTGTTTGTCTTTCTGTGTTTGTTTCTATGAATTAGGTGAAACAGCTCCCTCTCCCATGCTTGAAGGAGTGGCTTTGTGTAGGAACGTCCCCTGTGTAGACTGTGAGTGACTAGCGCCTTTGGCTGGCTGGAGATGTAGTGGGCAAGCCAGGAGGATCCTGGGGCACCCCGTGCAGGGGGTGCCCTGGCATAGTCCATGCCCTCTTGAGCTGTGCTCTTTCGGGAGAAAAGGACCAGAAATGTTTCCATGATTGACAAGTGTATACTTGGAGGCACTCAAATCTCCCCTCTTTGCTTCTCACTCAATCCTTCTCCAAGTTGATCACTTAGAGGGCCTGTGTGCCACCTTGGCACATTTGGGAGAATTTTCTGCCATTTCTCTGCATCCTCAGAGTGGAAAACATGAATGGGGTGAAACCCTAGTTTTCAGGAATTGAATTTTCACAGGACTGATTTAGAAGAGGGGTCTTGGAATCCGTGCTTGCCCCTCAGTGGATTTCCAGGTCACAGGCCCATTTAGTATAAAACAGTGTCATTTCAATTCTGCTGGTCATTCTATGATAGCGTGAACTCTTGATTAAAGTTGTCTTCCCTTTTGGAAGAAAAGGTGCTCCAAACTCTGAGATGTGAACATCACAAGAGGAAGTGCTTAACTCAGAACTGGCAATTCAAATGCTCTAATGGCTGCCATTTGGACAGTTTGTCAGTCATATGGAATCTTTGCTGACACCATTAGTCAGGAGGGTTAGTGTGCATTTCTTGAAAGCAGAGATTTTCATCACTTCGAATCATCATTCATATTAGTGATGATTTGTTTGTTAGGAAAGATAGGTACTAGTCCCCTCTGACTTGGTAATTAAAGCCCACAGAAGGAAAGGCGTTCTTTGGGAGACAGCCCCAAATAAATAAAACCACCCCCTCCTACCCTCTTCACCCCCAAAATCTGAAACCACCTACTTCATCTCCTGTGTTGCCTCTCTCCTTTCAACCACCCCTTCCATTCTGTCACAATTACTGTGGGATTACCTCTCTGTGGCATCTAATCATGCATCTACCTAACTTGCTCGAGTTATAAGCTATAGCAAATAATAGTGCAAGAGATTCCCTCCTGCATTCCACAGTGCTTCCCCTGATTGAAGATGAGATGGGAGAAGTGAGTTTTCTGTCTTGGTTCCTTCCAGCCTCACATAGTGTGAGCATCCTGTGCATAATGATTCTGGTGTCTTGTTTGTGGCATGTGGATTCTGAAGACCAACCGTTTTCATCTGGTGCTCAGCCAAAGGCACAAGAGTTGATTCCAGCTCTGAAGAAGCAGTAGGTGGTTATCATCTATCTCTAATGGAGCCCTTTCCCAAGAGATTTAGGAATTTTGACTGCAATTTTATCCTCCGCATTGTTCCCCACATAAGCGGCGACTTCATAATGCATCTCTCCTCAATTGCCAGGCATTTTTCCACCAGGGCAATCTCAGCAACTTCCCAACTGGTCTTCCTGCTGTTTCCCCTCTCCAGTCCTCTAAAAGTCCTTCCAAAATAAAAATGTGCTCAAGTCACTTCCTTAGTTTAAAATCATTGATGACTTTCTTCCGAGAGAAGAAAATCTTAGCAGCTCAACTTGACGTTCCAGGGCCGTTTCCCCTTCCCCGCCACGCAGGCTGCACTCTGGTCGCGATGCAAGAGTTGAAGTCTCCAGGTCATGGCATCCCTTCTCCTGCCAGTCCACCCTGCCTTGTGCTGTTCCTCTACCTGGAGGACACGTACCTGTCACCCTTTTCACCCGCAGAACTGCTCATCCTTTGAGGTTTTGCTCCAGGGTCACCTCTGGAATTTTCACCAGCCATTCCCAGCCAAACAAATGCTCCTTTCTCTGGGAAGATATTTTCTCCTATGTTTACCTCCTTGCTTGACTGGGGCCTCTGGTGCATGAGGGACAAAGCCCGTGTCCTGTTCTGCCAACTCCCTGCCCCCAGGGCTGGCACAGTTGAGTTGATATGCCAAGGTGATGGTGGTGAAAGACAACTTGATTGCATGGAGGTTTTTTTTAGGCACTAAGTGTCAATCTTCAGAATTTTCCCAAGGGACTGATGTTTGATGGTTGGGATAAGAGCATGAAGTATGTAATACAGCTGTAACTCGAGATATTCCAAAGATAGGATGTAGACTGCTTCCTCCTGGTCCCAGTGGCATCAGAATGACAGCTGTCACTGGATGAAGAAGCTACCCATGTAGGGTCAGCAGACTTTGTCCAATGACCTGAGGTTGCACCAGACTTCCCACTGCCCGTTGCTGAATTCTCCTTTAACAGAAAGCAAGCACTTAAAGAGCTCAGCTCAGGTGCCCTTCACATCCGGGCTTCTCACCTCAGCCCTTGGGGTGTCAAGGCCTGGCTCTCTCCCTGCCCTCTTTTGAGAAACTTGGCTTTGTTTTTAGGCCTTTATTCTGTAGACAGAGGGGTGATGGGACAGGTGAGAGAACAGACTAGGCTAGCTAGGTTAATATTGGAGAGAAAAGTAAGTGCAGAAAGGTAACAGCTGAGCTTGGGTGTGGCTTGGAAGGTTTGGAATGGGACAGAGGAGTCTGGCAGCAGCTAGCTTGTATGAGATTGATAGGGGGAACAAGAAATTTCACTGTGCATTGGATGTCATCTCCTGGCACCCCTTCCTGCAGCTGTCACCCTCCCTCATGCCCTGGTGTCAGTGAAGAAAGGAGCAGTAGAGATAGACATCCTTTTCTTCTGGGTGTGGGGCTATTTCTCTGAATGGGACACCTTACATAGAAGTGACTGTAGGCCCAGCTTTAGACATGTTAAACTTACTGTATGTGAAGAGTGGGTTCTGCGTGTTGTTTATCTGCTCTATCCCCACCCCTGCAGCCCAGTGTGGTGTCAGCACATCAGGAGATGCTCCGTGAATGTTTGCTGACCGTGGAGTAGGTCCACGACAGCCAAGCCAGAAGTGGAGGTGGCTGTGGGGGGCAGCCCTCTGGGCTGGAATCACCTTTGGTCCTGAGTGGGGGTGACCCCCCGGGAATGGGACTTCACCTCGGAGCAGTGCTGGTGAGGGGAGAACCCAGCCTGTGGAGTCTGGAGGAGAGGCGGCATGCAGTGGTTCTCAGCCTGAACCACTGGGGTGACCTTCTCAAACCCCACGCTCACCCTGAGACTAAGACACCCTCCTAGAATCTCAAGGGGCAGGGTCGGGAGGGGGTGGGAAGAGCGGTCAACACAACTTGTCAGGTGTACCTGATGGGCCCTCTGTCTTCCCCACGCCTCCGTCCACTTGTTAACACCCTCAGGGCGGCGGTGCCACTGGGCTGGCCTGGGGTTCAGTACTGGCTCCACTTGCTAGTCACATGGTCTTGGACGCACTCTATTTATGCTTTCTCAGTCTGTCTCCTCTTAAAAAGAGTGTTTTTACTTACCTCATGTGTGAGTCAATGAGATAATGCATGTAAAATGCCTAGTACCTCTTCAGCACCCAACAGCCGTGGGCACTAATCACCATCATCACTATTAGCAGCATTTTGAGGACAGAGCGCTTTTTGCCTTCCCAAAGGCAGAAGGAAGAGTGAAAAGATTTCAGGGGCTGGGGGCACCAGAGGCTGCAGCGGAGTGGGCTGGGTGGAGGAAGGAGGAGGAGGGGGAGGTGGCTTGGAGGGTAGGGCTCTGGGGTGGGTGGAGCCGGGTGAGTTTCTGGGCTTTTCCTGCCACCTAGTGGCTCCTCTGGGCTAGGCCACCCCGCTGTCCCCTCAGGTCTGGGTTGTGGTGGATGGAGGCTGGGCTTAAATATTCCTGAGCACAATATCCCCATCCTCTTCTGCTGCCCCCAGTTAATAGTTAATACCCTGTCCCCTTGGGGACCTGTTCCATGACACAGGACCTCTTTCATGGTCCTGGTATATGGGACAAAACCCTTTCTCCAGATGGAAGGAGAGGGGAGCCTTTGTTCTCCTGGCTCCCAGGCAGACACCCTGGGGCTGGTGGAGGCCTCCCTCAGGTCCCACCCTGCCCTGCTGGCTTGCTGGGCACTGGTGGTTTTCTTGCCCCAGGGGGAAGCAGGGCCCAGACCAACCCGGCCCAGGCCCTTCTGCATAGACCTGAATTCTATAAATATGTACTGCTTCATGCAGGCCCTGAGTGGTTCTCTTGAGCCTCCCATCCCACCTTCTCCAGGGGATTTTTACCTTTTGCTTCTAGGATGAGAGGAAGGGGAAGCAGAGACCTGCTGGTGAAGGGCCCAGTGGGGGCCTGGGAGTCACCTCCGTGTCTGGGTCTCTCATTGTCTCTTTCCCCTGGTGGGGAGGCACCCCCGCCTCTGAGGATGCTGCCTGGAATGATGTCCGAGTTGCATCATCTCTGACTCCTGCTTCGAAGGCTGTTGTGATTCTTTGGGAAACATCTGACACTGGGTGTGAGGCTCCAGCAGGAGGCCAGGAGCCACACAAAGGAGTCACATGTTGGGTAGGGGTCCCTAGGCCCCTGTGTCTGCCCTGCTGCCCACTGCCCTTTCCACCAGACACCCACTTTTTCTCTCAGGGCCTTGCAGCCTCAGTGCACCAGGCTGGGATTGCATCATGCTTGGCTTTGCTCACAGAGCAGCAGGTGGAGGAGTGGAGCCTGCTGCCCGCAGCCCGCCCCCTTGCTGTCATCTCCTTCCACTCCCTCCTGGGTAATCCTCCTCCTTCCTCCCCTCACAGGCCCAGGGCACCTGGGAGTTGCCTGCCTGTGGCTTTCAGCCCCCTTTTCCTTCTCCTGCTCCCCAGGGAGCCCCGAGGCTACAGAGGCCAGGGGAAGGAGGCTGGCGGGCAAGCATCAGCACCGCTGGAGACCGCCCTTCTTCATTTCTGTTCCCCTCCTGGCTGAAGACAAGTGCCACCTGCAAAAGGAACACCTGGTTGTAGCCAGAGTGTGACCTCCCAGAATTGGAGGACAAGACCAGAAACTGTCTGAACTATTCTGAACTAAATCACTATTCTAAACTATCTCAGAACTAAAGCTACTAATAATCAAAAAAGATTAACTCAGCTTTGTAGAAAGTACTTAACTTGCATTGATCATTTATGTCTCTGTCCGTGGACCAGGTGTTTTATTCTCACATCTCATTTAATCTTTCATCAACCCTGTGAGGTGGTGCTATTTACATTCCTGGCTGATGGTTGAGGAAGCTGGAGCGCAGAGAGGAGAGTATACCACATGGCTACTAGTGGCAGACCTGGGATTTGAATCTTGGTCTGTTTCCCTCCAGTGTGACTCAAAGCCTCTCAAATAGATGGTTGGAAAATGTGATGCTGATTACACTTGGACTTTTTTTTTTAACCCCAGAAGGAGGTTTTTGCCCAGGACATTCATCAAGAGATAAGACTATCTTTTATCTTATGAAGGAGATACAAAAAGATGCATATCAAATGACCTGGACTGGGCCCTGCTGTCACCCCTATGCTGCCCCTCTGACATAATGCTATTGTTGAAGGTCCTGGACCATGTGGGGTATAGAAATAGGAATCAAAGAATAGGAGCTTGTCAGGGGTTCCAGCCTGCCAGGAAAGAGCGAGGACTAGGGGGCTGCACACATGGACCCCGCAGGCTGCAGCAGAGATGGTGGGCAGTACCATCCCCTCCCTTCACAGAGGCCCTGCTTGTGAAGCTTCCCCTGATGTTCAGGGTGTGTTGATGAAATAGCTTTCAGGTTTAGCAATCTAGTTACCATGGCTTTGTCTAGTAGGAGTCTACTCTTCAGGTCAGCTCAGCATGTCTGGGGACAGAGAGTTCTAAACCTTGCAAAGCCCAACCCTAGACCTTAAGCCTGGCCAAGCAGCAACTATTAAAGAAACCCAGTGTGGGCAATTGCTGCCATCTTGGTCACCTCCTTATTTTCACTGGCCAGTGGCTGTTTCAGTCCTGATAGAGAACCAGAGGAAAACCAACTAGGAGGAATGCAGCCTGCCTTCCACAGCCCAGGGCCCAGCTCCACCCCTGCGAGAGGCAGGGTCAGGGTTTGGGGCATGCTTGCTGGCTAGCACTCCTCTCTCTCCCCCCGTCTCTTTAGCCCAGGACAAACTCTGAAAGGACAAAGGGCCCCATTGACCCAATAGCCTTGTGACCCCACCCAAGTCTTTTCCTCTTTTCCCCAGGCAGCCAGCAGGACACTCACTAGGGTAGCAGTCAGGGGCCACGAGGCCGCCGAGGGGGCATGGCGGGGAAGCCAAGAGCATCTGCAGCCCACTGAGTGGGAAAGACATGGAGCATGTAGGCAGTGCCTGCCAGACCCCTGAGAGGAGGGGCGGCCAGGACTCCTGGCTGCAGTCCCAGGAGCAAAGCAGCAAAAACCCGCAGGGCCAAGTGTGGGAGGGCCTGGGGGAGTCCAGCCCCAGCTCCAAACCGGGCTGCCTGGGAGCTCAGGACTCCCCAGCCTGCATTCCTGCCTCCCGGCCCCCGGCATGGCCCCACACCCAGGCTATAAAGCCCCCTTGTCTGGGCCCACTGAGGATCTTGACTGTCCCTATCTCAGCTTCCTGCGCCCGGCCCCTTACCCTCTGGTGCCTCACAAAGGGGTCAGGGCACAGTGAGAAGCGGTGAATCCTCTTCTTGTCTGGGCCCTGGCCCGAGGAGTGCAAGCATCCAGGCCTTGCAGCTGATACCCCCACCCCCGACCGCCTCAGAATAGGTTAATTCCCACCCCTGTCCACTCTGGGACTCCATGCTCTGCCCAGGCAGACCCCCTGTCTCTCACATGCCTGCTCTTATGAGGCCCCCTCAGTTTGGCCCTGCCCTGTCTGGGGCAGGACAGAGGGGCGGTGGGCAGTCAGGAGCCACCCCTAATGGGGAGTGTCAGTGGGGGAGGCAGTCTTTCCTGTCATCTCCTTGGTCCTTACCAGAGTGGTGGCCTCACTGCCACAAGTCATTTTCCTGGCTGGTATCTGGGGCTTCAGATGACCCTCCTCTGGAAGTGGATGAGTTCAGCCCTTCCTCCTGCTTGGCACATGCCTGGGGCATGGCACACGGTGGGCGATAGAAATCTCCATTTCGGCTCCCCATAGCCAGCCAGAACACGTCTGAATAGAGGCTGGATCCTGACAACAGGGAGTGGCGCCTCTGCACCAGCTCCTGTCCTCACAGGATCACAGGGTCCAGAGCCCTGCTCATCAGGTGGCGTCCAGGCTGTGTCTCCCTGCGTCCCAGGCCTGCGGATATCTCTGGCTTGCTCTCAGGTAACTCCTGAGGCAGAGAGCATCAGCCAGGGAGACAGTGGTCTGAGCTATGGGGTCAGCTCTGTCACCAAATTGCTATGTGACCTTGCGCGAGCCCCTCTGTGGACCCTGTAAAATGAGGGGTGGGGCTCTCTGACTGACAAACCTCAGGAACTAGGAGAGGGGCTGCCCTGGGAGGGGCTCTTCTCTGGACTAACAATGTCCCCAGGACAGGCAGAACATGGGGTGCTGGCAGGGATGAGCCCTGAATGTGTGAAGTGTGTGCGTGCATTATGTGTGTGTGTGTGTGTGTGTGTGTGTGTGTGTGTGTGTGTGTGTGTATGTGTGTGTGTGTGATGGAGAGTGTGACTGTACGCGCGCGCGTGCGTGTGTGAGCCTGGTCCTCCACCCGCGGGCGGGGAGGGCAGAGGAGGGGAGGGGAGGGGAGGGGAGGGGGCGGGGCCTGCGGGGCGGGGCGGGGGTCCAGGCGGCTGAGACCAGGCGCTCCTCTTGCTCGGCGGTCGCTGGTGCCGCACCGACCCGGCTCATGGAGGGGCCGCTGACCCCTGTGCCCCCCAGGGCCGACGCTGCCAGGACAGCGTAGCGAGAGGCAGCATGGAGCAGGTCAGCGGGCGCGGAGCGGGGGCGCGAGTGCGGGAGCGTAAGGACGGGATGAGGGCGGGCGCGCCGAAAGGGAGGGGGCTCAGCAGCAAGGGAGGGGCTCGGGCGCGGAGCTGCGCGCGGGGCCGGGGCTCTGCGGGAGGGATGGTGCTTGTGTGACAGAGCTTGTGTGGACCCGCACGAGGGCTCCCCCACCACTGACACAGGAAGGCGCGCACTGAGGGCACACACGCTGTCTCTCTCCCCACCCCCTCCATTAGGAGAGCGCCCGCGTTTAGAAGCCCCCCTCCCCACTCGGTAAGGTCCCACCCGCTGCTAGGATCCTAGGTCTAAGGGGGCTGCAGGCTCTGCAGAATGGAGTGACAGAAAGCCGGGTGGCTCTCCCAGGCCATACAACTACCGCGGCCCCCCAGACCTCCTTGGTGGGACCTCAAGATATAGGCGTCCCCACACGTCAGGGGGCTTCTCCCAGCCAGCCTCCCCCTCTGCTTCCAGTCACAGCAGCTGCGGCAGCTGCTGCCACCATTTCATGGCATGAAACGATGGGGTGGGCTGGGCACCTTCTCCTTATGCACCCTCCCCCAAATATACACCTGCAGCCCCGGCCAGGCCCCTAGGGCTGTCTTTCTTCCACACAGGCTCCATCAGAAAGGGACGGGGATGCAGGCCCCCTCAGGTCAGAGTCCTCCCCTGTGCCCACCCCCTCAAGTTCCTGAGCTCAGCAAACCCTGGACAAGCAGGGCCAGACCCCTTAAGTGATCAAGGGGGCCTCTGTCCTGACTTGCAAAAGGTCAGCAGCCTGATGTGGGTGGGAGTGAGGGCACTGCCTGCTCCCTTCCTAATCACGATGTGAGATCTTAGGGTGGGGTTTGGAGCAGAGTGGTTTTCTGTTCCTGGGCATGCCTTTAAGGGCTGAGGCTGCCTAAACCCCCAGACTTTTGGGACTGCTCTGCCTAAAGCAATGTCCTGGGGCCCTGGGCTCTGAGACCCCTCCTCTCCAGACTGACACAGGCCCCCTAGCTCTGTGGCAGAGGGGTTCGTGGGTTGCCTGTGATGGTGTTGAGGATGGGGGGAGGAGTGGAGGGCAAGGAGTTAGGGTAGGGTGGAATCAGGGGATGGGGTGATCCCAAATCCTGGGATTGGGGAGGGAGGCATAATGTCCGCTAGGCTTCTTCCCTCAGTTGGGCCTGATGTTGGGGTGGGGTTGTGGGCTGGTCTAGTCTCCAGGCCTGTTTGGCATCTTGGTTGTTAATTTAAATGGCCAATGGCAGCTCCCTGGAGCGCCAGGCCTGGCGGGGGCAAAGGGACTCATCATTATCTGCTGCTGTTGTCATTACTGACTCTACCCTCAGCTCTGCTGAGTACAAAAGAGTGGGGAGAGGGTCAGTGCTAAATGCCAATGAATTGCTCACATTAAAACCATTAATTTTATATTATGTGAATTTCATCTCAGTTTTTTAAAAAGGGAAGGGCAGGGCTAGGGGCCACCACTACTTTCTGCCTAGAGGACCCTCAGCTCATGTCCCTGGGTGTGCACTTCAGCCATCACCTCCATCAGGCTTCTGCGCTTCTGGGGGTCAGCTGCTTCCCCTTTCACAGAGGACAGAGCCTGGCTTCCCTGGGCACTGGCATCATGGAAGGGAGGAGAGAGTTTGGAGGAGAGTCAGGACGTTGGGCTCTGGCCCTTCAAAGGGACACAGGGAGGCCTTGGACTTCTGTCCTTTCTCTGGGCTGCTTGAAATCCCTGCCAGCTGTGCTGAGTGGTGGCTTTCCAGGTCCTTTCTAGGTGTCGCAGGACGAGGAGCACAGCTGCCAACCTGTCTGCTGGACTGTGAGACTGCCCGCCTGCCATCCCCTCAACGGGGGCTCTGATGATAAGCACAACCATAGAGGTGCCCAGGCTGATGTCAACACCTAAGGCAGCCCCACCACGTGGCCAGCCTCCCGGCTGTGCGTGGGGAGCTTCTGAAAGCAGAGCTCCTTTCACCACACCAGAGGAAGCTCCTATTTTAAGTTTCCCATGTGCTGAGCCCTCTTGTAAAGCAAAGAATCCTTTTATAGTGCAAGAACCGCCCTGATGTGTCTGTTTGGTATGTGTGGATTTTGGCATGTAGGGTTTCCTTAAAGGGGAGCATGCCTGGAATCTTTCACAGGGGCTGGAATTGACGGGTGGGGTGGGTGCCAGGACTGAGGGGCTTGCCCCCTGCGGTCAGTGCCCTTCCCCTCTTTTTTGTCTCCATCTGACTCCCCTCACACCCTCCCAGGGCTGGCTCAGGGCCAGACAAAGGAGAGGGGAGCAGCTGCTGGGGATTTCCAGAGCTTCCAGGGGGAGCTGGGAGCTACCCCTGCCCTCCTCCTTTCATTCCTCCTCTCTGTTTCTCTCCCTTCTCTTCTTCCCTTCGTCTACATTCTCCTCTCCCCTCCTCTCCTTTTTCCTTCCCTCTTCCCAGCCTTTACCTTCCAAGAGGGGCAAAATGGAGATGGCGGTGAGGTATGAGGGGCGGGGAGTGGCACAGGTCCCACCTGTGTGCAGCGATGTGCAGGGGCTAGGTGGGGCTGGGCTGGAGGCCTGTGGCAGAAGCAAGACTGCAGACTGGTTGCTGGGACAATTTTAAAGCCCTTACATAGAACCACAGAACTTAACATCCTGGACTACCCGGCCTAGCTCCTGCCAGAGGGATCAAGGTGACTCCCAGAAAGAGCAAGGGCTTAGCATCAGACCTGAGCAAGTTACTTCACCTGTGTCCCCATTTATATAGCGGGGCTAATAATACCTGGGAGTAAATGAAATAATATTTGTAAAGAGCCTGGCACATAGTAGGTGCTTAACAATTTTAATTCCTTTCCTTCCCATCTTGGTGTTTTCCAGCCTCTGCTAAGTGATGGCATGATCTTTGTAAGTCATCTGTTAGCCTTGCACACACACTCACACTCACTCACACTCTGGACCACTGGGTCTTCCATTGCCTGCTGTCACAGAGGCGAGAACGTGCTAAGACTCCAGCCCAACGGCTCTTCCCCAGAACCGTGACACAGTTCCCACGACCATGGTTCCCCTGGGGGCTGCCAGTTGAGAGCAGCAGGGCTGGGTGTGAAAGACCCGCCCCCTGCCTTGCCATCAGGCTTTTGCTGGGTGGGGCTGGCTTGCCCTGCTGCCAGCCCAGAGAAGCTGTAGCCTCATTTCCACCCCAAGCTGGCTATCCAGAGGTGGGGGGGCTGGTGTCCCAGCTGTTTGGCAGGTTGCCAGTGCCCTTCAGCTCCAGCCAGGCCAGGGTCTGTAGCTTCCCTCCCTGACGGTGTTCAGCTGGGATTCCTCTTATGCAGGATTCCTTGGGGACCTGGCCGCAGGGATAAGCGTGGGGACTGGTGTCATCCCGAGTGGACTGTCACCCCACCCTAACCATTAACGATGCTCAAGGAGGCCCACTCTTTGGGGTGTTTCGCCAGAGCCTGCACTTCACGCCCTCCCCAGCTCTCAGCCTTCAAGCCTCCTTTCTCTGCCACTTGTTACTTGAGGTCCTTCAAATTTTAGGCCAAACACTGCCTCTGAGGCCCCTGCCTTCTGCCCCCTTGTTTTGCTCAATGCTCTCTGGGCACCACCACTACAGCGCCGCCCCAGCTCCGTCCTTTGCTGGGCTTGTTGCCCTCCCTGGAGTCTGACAAGCAGACCCCGCCGTGAAAGCCAGAAGCCCAAGAACAGGTCAGGTCTCCCTTCCCTGCTCTCCCCTCTAGTCCTGCCCTCCTGTCCTTCTCCACCAGGGGGTGCTCTTTCTCCTTTGGTGGAGGGGCGGCAAGCTGTGGCCAGCTTCGTGGTCACCTGTCCTACAACCCACCTTCCACCCAGTTTATCCTTTTCAGCTCACAGAGTGCTTTGAATCTCTTATCAAATGTGAGCCCCAAATCGAGAGGCAGGCATAGAAGGCTTATTGTTTTCATCTTACAGAGGATGAAACTGAGGTTCAGAGAATATGCTTTTCCTCCAACACATAGCTACCAGGCGGGCAGGATGCAAACCTGAACCCAGGTCTTCAGACTCTCAGCACAGCACTCCTTGATACACCACACAACCCCTTGCTGGCTTCTGGGCCAGGCCTGATCCTGACCCTGGGAGGTCTGGTCTCGGACTCCCTGACTGCTCGCCTGCTCCCTACCTAGCCCTACCTGGCTCTGGGGAAGACAGGTTCCTCCTCTGGAGCCCTAGACTCTGGCTTCTTTTCCTCTGCTCCACTGCTGATTCTCGCAGCAGGTCTGACTCCACTCCTCATCCCTGCTGCTCTTCCTCACGGCACAGTCTGGCCTCTGCCCCACCTCTCCCCTGAAAGTACCCTCTCTGCCCAACACCGTGCCACTCCCTCTGACCACTCACTTCCTCTCAGTCTTCTATTTTCCTTGCTGCCTCCTCCTTCCTCACCTGCCCCTAAAGGTGAGCGCTCCTCTCATCCTGTTCCACGTCGGGTTCTCCCTGCACTGGCCCTGGGGAATCTGAACCACTCTCCCAGTCCACCAGGGACTTCACAGCCATGCCTCTAGCTCAGGCCTCTCCTCCAGGAGATGAGCCCAGGGTTTAAGCTGCCAATCACTACTCCATCAGCAACACAGCCTGTGAATTAACAGTGTGGGCTCTGGAGCCAAATACCTGGGTTCAAATCCTGTGTGGCCTTGGGTAACACACTCAAGCTCTCTGGGCCTGTGTTTCCATAAAATGAGGATTATAATATCTATTTCACAGTACCTTTGTGAGACTAGTTGGGAGTAATAATACAAAGGACTTAACACAGTGCCTGGCATGTCCCTCTCCCTGAGCTCACTCAAGGCAACTGGTCTACCTAATATTCTGAGCCAGAAACCTTAGAGTTGTTCTAGACTCTTCCATCTCCAACCCTGAACACCCAGTTGGTTACCAAATCCCGGGGCCTCTGAGGTTTGCTGCCCCCAGCCATTGTGCAATTCTCCCCTCATCTCCTTGCTGCCCTCTGTTCTTTTCTGCATCCTGCCACAGTGGCCATGGCACATCTCCACTTAAATCCTGCCCCAAGCCAGGCTAGAATCTAAGTGCCTCAGGCCCACTCAACTCCAGGGTCACATCCCCACCCGCATTTCCTTCCTTATCCATCCATGCTTCCTGCCCACGTCCCCTCCCTCTGCTTGGTTCCAGCTGTATTGCTGGAGTCGGCCTCCTTGCCTTTGTCCATGAGTGTCCTCCCTGCAGTACAGTTTGCCCCATCCCCTGCCCCACCCCCATCCTGTCCAGGGAGCTCCCAAAAGCTCAAGGCCACCTCCTTCCAGAAGCCCTCCTCTGCTTCTCCAGCCTTGCATTGCTCCTTTTCTGACATTTCACTACAGAGTCAAGATTGGTAAAACCAGGTCCCCTCAAGGGAGGGAGCTTCGCATTATCTCCATATACCCAGGGGCAACCTCCTCTCCTTCCCCCCTCATTAATTAGGGCACCCCATAACCATTTCTGATGGAAGGAAGGTAACTGGGCTTGGAGGGGGAATTCAGAGAGATGGGGAGTACCTCAATGAGGGACACCCTCCACCCCATGTTAGGTTCTACTGCCTGAACCCCCAGAGAGAGAGTGTGTGCCAGGAATAGAATGGATTTGGGGGTGGACGGTAGGATACAGGGAGTGAGATGCAGGGAGTCAGAGGGGAAGGATGGGAGGAAGGGGGGCTGGAGAATATGATGGGGGATGGGGGTGCAGGTCAAGGTGCAGGAAGAGGTGGGAAGGGCAGCAGGGTGGGAGAGAGCAGACTTTCTGGTAAGCGGGGGAGGTGAGTGCAGTGCATTGTGGAGGGAGGAATTCATTCCCGGGCCAGTGTGAGCTCATTTCCTCTCACCACCTCCTGCAGCGTCTGAGGGCATCAGGCTCTGGAAAGAGTGAGCCAGGGGCACCCCAGAAGCCACCACCCAACAGCCTCGATTCCATCTGGATCTCAGGGCCACCCTTTCCCCTTCACACAGATACCCCATTTGCCTTGAGAGGGAAGGACCCTTGAGCCAGGGTGACAGCAAGCCTTGGACCACTGGAGCTATAGGGCAAAAAAAGAGGTAGAAACAGGAACCTGATTGAAGATTAAGCAAGAAAATACTGGCAGTATGACAGATTAGTTAGGTAGCAGGAAGGGCTTCTCAGAAGTGGGGGATAATTCTGGCTGCACATGACCTTAATGAAGAGATGTGGGGAAGGAAACAGAGTCATTAAGTTCCCCTCCATCATGATAAAAGCATGCATTTCCATTGACTTCCAGGGGATTTAAAATAAATTAAATAAAACACAAGATTTAAAAACAAGTCAGTGTCTCCTTCCTCAGGCTCACTGGTGTAGGTATGGCCTGATTGGTATCTGGGCCACCTCACCCCATCCAGGACCTGAGTCCCTGATCCTGGTCAGGTGAAAGGGTAGGGGACTTGGAGATGATCAGTTCTCAGGAGTCTGGGTGTCCGTGGCAAAGCAAACATGTGTTATGAGGTCTCCTTGCCCCAGAGGGTAGGTGATTCCAGTAGACTGAGTTGACCTTCCCACTTTGATTGTCTGCCTTATCCAAATATTATATTCATCTGTGCCCTGTGCCTCTTTTCTTCATGATCTGGGTGAGGAACACCGAAGCCCCTTAACTGCAAGCCATGGGAAACGGGTAAGCATAGGCTGTAGGAGATAGGAGGTAGGAAGGATGTTAGTTACATAGCATAAAGAACTTAGAGCAGAAATGAAGGACTGAGGGACTGTCCCTTCCTGGATTATCAGGGGACAGACTGAGGGTCTCTGCTTGGGGACAGGGAAACGAGGAACTGGCTCAGTGCCCAGGTGGCTCTTGGGCCCAGCTCAGACTGAAGATGGGAAGGTAAGCGGTGCAGAGCTTGTGACTGGGAGGTCTGGGGGGTGTCCCTGCTCCTACTACCATCCACTGCAGAGCAGATCTATCGGACAGTCCAGAGGCCTGAACCACAGGCTGGCTGGCTGGGGGCCTGAAGGCTGCAGCACCTGCCATTCTTTCTCTTCCAGCCTCTATTCCCCTGCCTTCATGACGTCCTGGGCTGAGACTCTGCCTGGGAGGGGCCCTAGATGGAGTGCTGTGGACCCCTTGAAGGCTCCCCCTTTCCTCCCATGCACATCACCATCTCTGCCCTCGTCTCAACTTTGTTAGTCCCTGGATGAAAGGCTCCCTAAACCCTTTTCTGGCTTTCCCTTTCTTTCACCCTGGGTCTCGTTTTCTGGGTCTCTTGACTTTCTCTGCCTCTCTCTACTCTGTCTCTATCTTGTCTCTGCCTCTCTCATTGGTTCTGTGTCTCTCAGTCTCTGTTTCTGATATCTCTGTCTTGCCCTGTTTTCTCTGCTTGCCTCTCCCTCTCTTCCTTCGTCTCTCCCTCTCCCTGTGCTTGTTTTGGGCTGGGCACCCTCGTCCTCTTTCCTTGTCCGGCCAGGATCACCTATCTGGGCCGGTTCCCTGGAGGCCGGCCCAAACTGTCTGCCTGAGACTACCTCTCCTACCTCTCTTCCCCAAGCTGTGCTCTGCCCTCTAGCTCTGCTGCCAGCTCCAGCCCCTGCCTCAGCCCCTGCCTCAGCCCCTTTACCAGTCTGCTGCGCTAGGGAGAGGCTGCGGGTACGCCCCGTCGGGAGCGCAGGGGGAGGAGCGAAGGGGCTGGACCCCCGGGGGGACCCACTCCGCGCTCAGCCCCGCCCCTCCGGCCCCGCCCCTCTCGGTCCTGCCAGCGCCCTCGGCGGTGCCCTGGCCGCAGAGCCGCCGCTGCCGCCCGATGAATGGAGTCGCCTTCTGCCTGGTCGGGATCCCGCCCCGTCCGGACCCCCGGCCCCCCCAGGTAACGGCGCTGGGCCAGGGGAGAGGGCGCATCCAGGCGCAACCCGGTGGCTGGCGGCAGGGCCGGGTTTGCGGCGCCCCCGCTGGGCGGGCACAGCCTGGGGTGCACGGCGCGGGCACCTCGGGTACGGCTGCCAGGAACATCGGCTGGTGGCGGGCCGAGGAAGGGGCCGGAGCGAGAGCTGCCCTGGGCGGGGGACGGGGGCGGGGCGGGAAGGAGGGAGGTAGACAGGGGGCCGGGAGGCGCACGGGACCTCCAGGGCAGGGGGCACCGACCCGACCCGGCAGTGCCAGGGCCTCCGCGGCCGGGCAGCGGGGGCGGGAGGCCCGCGTCTTTTGTCCGGGTTTTACAGGCGGGGCGCCTGCCGCCGTTTCCTCTGCCCGAGTTTTCGTTTTCCGTTGGCAAGGCCCCGGCACAGCTGGAGGGAGAGGGAGTGGGGGAGGGGGTTCCCAGAGCGGGATGTCCTTGGCCACTGCGGCCGGACACCCCCTCCCCGCGCCACACTCGCCCCCTTCCGGGCCGGACCGCACGACGAGCTTCGGGGCGCGGGTCGGCTGCACCACTGGGTCCTGGGAAACGAAACAGGCCCCGGACCCCGGTCCTGCAGGCCCCTTTCCCCTGCCGTCTGCCCCATGGGCTCGCGGTGGGTGGGTCTGGGCGCGGGGTGCCAGGGGCATTACTCAGCGCTGGGCTGCCTTTCTTGGGCTCTTTGATCTGCCAGCTGCTGAAGCTGGGGAGGGGCCAGCAGGGGCCTCTGGGTCCCATCAGGGCCAGCCCTCTACCTCTGAGCCTGGCCTCCGAGTCCTGCTGGAACACCCCAACACATACCACCCCCTTCCCAAGTTGAAGGGTTGAGCGCAGTCATTTTCTCAGTTTGGGAAAAAAGTTCCTTGGGGGTCTAGGTTGAGGTCTGGACTGAGGTCTCTTCCTCTTTCACAGCGCGGGAGGATTTAGGGATGCTCTGCCCTCCCAGCCCCTTGGTGCTCTGCAAACTTTCTGAGTTGGGTGTGTTTCTCCAGATCTTTGTGTGGGCTCATTACTCCCTCAACCTGCATCTCACTCCCCCGACTCATCCTCCACCTTTCAGCCAGTGTTTCCTAATTATAAACTTGAAATTCAGGATGGACAGCAGGTGGGGGTGGAGGTCATTAAGCCTGAGTCCCTTGGCTTCTCCCCCTACAAATACACACTAACACATCTCCACCCCTCTACCATTTCCATCCCCACTGCCATCCCAGGTCCAACTGGTGGCAGATGGCATTTGATCCCACATGTTCCCCCCTTTTCCGGGCAACTGCCTTATTTCCAAAAGTGGCCTCTCTCATGGAGATGTGCTCACTGGTATGCGATTTGAGTCTTGATTACATAACCAGTCACCCCAAACACAGCCCAGAGACCCCAGCCCCAGGCTCTCCTTCCATTTGCTCACAGGTGGTTGGGTCCATCCCTAGGTGGCTGGGAACTCCAAGTCCCTGCATCCAAGCCCTGCCCTACCCTGGGGAATGAAAACAGCAGTAAATCCCATACCTTCAATGAGGGATTCAGGGCCTCAAAAGCCCCATGAGTGGGAGGGCAAGCGTTAGGATCTGAGGCTACCCAGCAATAGTGCCAGGGCTAAATCCTGGTCCCCTGATGGGAGTCATGCACAAGATGAAGCTTTGGGGAGGCTGAGGAGGGGAGTGTTATTAGGCAGGTGGCTTTGGGACACTATGGGGAATAGGCAGGCTTTCAAGGATCCCACCCAAGCAGAGAGGGGGCTTGACTTGGGGAATAGGGCTTGTGTTTGAGCAGCCTGGATGGGGATCTCACTGCCCACTCTCCAGACTGGCCCTGAGCTCACCGGGAAGGGGGCAGCTTTTTTGGCATGAATGGGAATGGGGATGAGGGCAGGCGGGTGCTGGTTACAGAACAGGGCAGTGCAGGAGCAGGCAGAGGCGCTTTCGCTTTGTCTTTGTTGCCGGGACACGTAGAAGGATTTTGCAATGTGTAAGGTTAAAAGAGAGACTTCGGAGGAGGAGTATGGCAGAAGTTACCCGGTGAGGGATTGCAGTTGGTTATCCAGAGAATGAGAGAGTTCCTTGTGAGCTGCAGCAGACCAGGCAAGCCTGGAGCATCATGTACAGAAGTTTCCTCCAGGACAGTGGGTAGCTTCCTGTGAGGCTGGATTCCAGGGTAGAACTCTGGGTAGATTCATAGGGTATGCAAATATATTCAAATTAATATATAGGTTAGTGCCTGAAAAAATGTGTTTTTAAATGGGGGAGTTGCTTTAATAATACAGCTGATAGCTAAGACAGAGATAGCAATTACTCTGGGCCAGAATTTATATGAACTACCTCATTTAATCCTCACACTACCATGACAGGGTACTTTTATCACCCCCACTTTACAGTTGAGGGCACTGAGGCACAGAGAGCTAATAGCTTGGCTGCAATCACATTGCTAACAAATGGGGGAGCCAGGGTAGGAAACTGGCAGTCTGGCTGCAGAGTCCATGTTCTCACTCTGCTATCTTGCTTTTTAGGACCTGTCTTGTCCCTATGTCACTACCACCTCCCATCTGGGCACATCTTGGACACGGCCTAAGGTCAAAGTCAGCCTGTCACTGGACTGGATCTTGGTTGCTTGTCTTTTGTCTGGGACAGGCCTGGGGACCAGAGGCCTCAGGTGCCCATCCATGTTGGTGGGTGGGGAATCAGCTCATTGACTCCTCCAACCCCCCACCCCACCCCATGCCAGCCTGTAGCACTTGGGCTGTGCCTCAGTTCATTAGTGTTTTCCTTCCAAGGGGGCATCAGCCCTGCTCTGTTGGCTGCAGGGGTTCAAAGGTGAGATATTGGCTTGGTGAGGGATTTGGACAAAGCCAGGTTTTAATTATCTTGTTCTCTCTTCCTCCCCAGAGAAAGCCATGAATAGGGCCTGTGGGAGCTGGCTCTGCCTTCCCCCAGCACCCTCCACCCCCTTTAAACAACCCGCCTTTAGATCCAGGCCCCCATATTCCATGTGAAATTGTGCCAATTTGTCAGCAAGGCAGTGCCAGTCAGTACCAGGCGGGCATCTCCTCCCCACGGCCTCAGAAGGACAGCAGGCTGGGTTGGCCTTGGGTCTGCACTTTGGGGTGAGTGGAGAGCTCTGTGGGAGTGGAATATATTCATCACCTGTCAGTGTGTCAGGAGCAGAGGGCTCATCTTGTGAGGAGACTGTGGCCAGAGAGGGCCCGAGGGCAGGTAGCCTGTGAGTGGTGGACATGAACCCAGGTGTTCTGACTTCTAGGCTCCCAGGCCATGCCTTTCTCCATATGGTTCTGTGCTTTGTGTACCCTCTCCGTGCAGGATTCTGGGACCGGGCCCCAGAAGGGAGAGGGAAGGGCAGGGGGGAGCTTGGATGAGTGGACAATGTGTTCCGTTCATCTCTGTGTCCCCAGTGACCAGCACAGTGCCTGGCACAGAGCAGCTCTGCGTAAATGTTTGTGAAGTGCAGGCTGGGGAGCAACCCTCGCCTCCCAGGGTGCCCTGTGCCCAGCTCTACCCTGGCGATGTGATGGCTGGGCTACACATCAGCCTCCCACATCTGACTGGAGTTATTCGAGGACAAGAAACATAATGAAACAACTACTTCCATAGTGCTTACCACTAGGTAGGTATGTTATCATCCTATTGAACAGATGAGGAAACTAGCACAAAGAGATTCTGTGGCTGCGTAAGGTCAACAGTTAGTAAATGACAGACCTGAGGTGTTGACCATGCTCTTAACCTCATTCCAAATGGCCCAGATTTGTTTTGGTATCTACAGGGGTTGGCTTGCAGCCAGTACTCAGAGAATGTTTGTTGACTGACTGACTGACAGTATATGGAAAACCTACAGAATCCTGTAAACTAACCCTGCGGCAGTAGTAGTTGGGGTTGGGGTCTTGGGAAGGCAGCCTAGAGATGCATCAGAGTGTTACTTGCACTAGGAATGCCTGAGCCAAACCTAGAGAGGAAAGGAAAGCCCACCCATACCCTGACATGACGGCCTCTAAAGCTTAACAGGGGCCACTCTTCTGGCTTCTCTCTTGCTCTCACCCCCCACCTCTTCCCCCAGAGTTCTAAGGGGACAGTCCTGAGCAATGGGCACATGGGAAAGTCTACAGGTTGGATTAAAGAGGCCTGTTCCTTTTTCATCCTTCTGGCCCTGAGATATTCAGCCCAATGTACCACCTTGGTGGAAGATTCTGTCCCTTTCAGGTTGGAAGGTGGGTGGAGTGTCTAGCTTTGGGCCGGGCCTGTCAATCCCCCATCTCTCACGGGAAGGGGTATTGGATTTCCTGCTACCTCCAGTCCTAAACCTTAGGCTCAGGGTTATCTCCGACCTTTTCAAATCCAAGTGTCCCTGAGCAGGTGACTTTTCCCCTCTGACTTCCCTCTGTTCCCCATTCGCTGGTTTGAACTGACATCAGTCAGTCACTTCCTCCAGTCACATTTCATCTGCTGGCAAAGGCTGGTAGGGGGCTGGCTAGGAAAAAAGAAGGCTCTGTGTAGGTGTGGTCTATCTTCTAATATAGATGGGCATCCAGGGGAGAGAAGAGGCCGGTCTGGCGTGGCCCCTCATGGGGAGGAACACTGGGAAGCAGGTTGTTTGAGCCCTGCCCTCAGCTAGCTGCTGAGGTTCAGATCTCAGCTCTACCCTTATTCGCTATCTGACCTCGGACCCTGTGATGAAGTCGCTTGACTGTTCTTAGCCTCAGTTTTCTTATTGCTGAAATATCCCCTCAAAATTGCTGAGATGATTGACTGAGGTACTACAGGTAAAGTGGCTGACATTTGGTAATCTCAACTATTAGTAACAACTATTATATATACATATTTTTTTATTAAGGTATTATTGATATACACTCTTATGAAGGTTTCACATGAAAAACAATGTGGTAGTAACAACTATATATATATATATTTTTAAGTCATTTAAAAAATTTTTGCTATTATTGATATACAATTACATGAGCAACATTATGGTTACTAGACTCCCCCCATCATCAAGTCCCCACCACCCACCCCATTGCAGTCACTGTCCATCAGCGTAGTAGGATGTTATAGAATCACTACTTGTCTTCTCTGTGAGTAACAACTACTATTAAACAAAAAATAATCAATGGATGGAAATGAAAATAACACACTTTTGGCTCAACAAAGAGAACCCTTTACGGTCAGAGTAATCTGAAGAGGAAGTGAGCTGCTCCTGGAGGTAATGAGGCCCCCGTCAGTGGGAGTGAGCAAGCACAGTCTGGACTAGAGAGAATTCAGACATTGGGGGAAGTGTTGACTGAGAAACCTTAAGGGCCCTGCTTTGGGATCAGCGCCATATGTTGGAAATTAGAGGAGCAGGGGAGGCCTGGTTCCTGCTGTGGGGGACTGGGGCGAGGAGGACAGACACACTGGCCTCCTGGGAACTTGAGAAGTTGGCTGCTGTGGTTTTGGGCTGTGAAACTCCTGTGAGGAGAGGGAGTCCTGAGAGGCTGCCTGGACGAGGCCTAGAAGGATGGGTGTGGTTCTGTTGGGTGGGAGGAGGCAGGCTAGTGCAGGCTTGGTGGTCGAGGGACAGTGAAGCACCTGGGCCACTGGTCCCCAAATCTGTCCTGGGGCTGCTTCCACATCCTGGCTGCCCAAGGGGGTTGGGCGTGTGGTGGTGGTGGTAGTGGAGGGGAAACTGGTAGGTAGCTCGCTGTCCCCCCACCCCTCAGCCTCTCCTGAAGGAGGGGCCTGTAAGGAATGGAACTGGGGAAAGAAAGGCTTCTTATGCCCAGTGCACTGGGGGCGTCTGGGCGTTGGGGGAACAGCGGGGCCTTTGTGCACAGCCTCCAGGAATCCGGCTGAGGAGCCAGCCCTGGGTCTGGCTGGGCCCTCTGCAGGCAGGTCCTCTTTGAAGTGACCCTTTCAAATCTCAGTCTGAATCCCTGGGAGGAGAGACAGCTCAGGGTGGGGTGTAAGGATGACTGAGACTAGCAAGCCAAGGATGGAAACAGACCCAGTGCTGGCCTCTTTGGGCTGGCAGACCGGCAGGAGGTGTGTGGGCCAGAGGAATGTGGCCAGGCTGGGGGTGGGACCTGTGGGAGGACAACCACTCCAGGGGTCTTGGGCCCCAAGTGTGGGTCAATATAGGGAAGGGCAGAGTTCATTTTGGCCCGTGCCTGGTTTCTATCAGTCCCCAGCTGGATTTCTGTCTGCCTCTGGGCTCCTAGATCCATGGCTTCTCCTTCCTTTTTAATTCTGTCAAAGAGTATGAGAACTCTGAAGAGATTCAGGGGTGGATGCAGGATTTTAGCCCTTGGTAGGTGGAAGGGGTGAAGCTCAGAGCTTTTCCTGCTCCTTAGACCTTCCAAAAGGCTAGAAGGGGAGCCTGAAATGGGAACCCTCGCCCTCCACCATGGGGTCTTCTTCATTCTCAATGTGGAGGAAACTCAGTATTATTTCCAAAGGAGAGAGGGTGCGTGGGAGGAGAGAAGCCAACCAGAGAGGGACCATCTTAGGGCTATCAGAGGCCAGCCCTCCCTCTGGCGTCCCCATTGACTCATGGGAAAACTGAGGCCTAGAGAAAGGCCAAGGCCAAGGGGAAGGGACACAAAAGAGTGAGAGGACGAGGGAAGATAGAGGCCAGGCGAGAAGGGGGTCTATGTGGCTGAGTTACAATCTGAGGGTAATGGAGTAATGCCCAGAGTCTCTTCAGTTCTGACCTGCTGTGATTCCATGAAAGGAGGTGAAGGAAAGAGCAGGTTTCTGTTGGTGGGTTTTTGTGGACTGAGCAGTGGACAGTGGAACATTTGGCAGCCCAGGTAAGACCCCTACCTCACCCTGAGGCTGTTTTCCAATTCACACCCGACACTGGATCTCTCCTTGGCATCACAGCACTCTTTTTTTTTTTTTTTACAGCACTCTTATTTGGGACAATTCTTCTAAATCTCCCTTTCCTCTCCTAAGGGCATGGCCCCTGCTTCCTCCCAAGAAAGTGGGAAGAAGGAGCTGAGCACCAGGGCTGCGGTGGGGGCTGCGGTGGTTCCGGCACTCTCGCCATCCTGCACTGGCACCCGCAGAGCTGAGCCCTCATCAGCTCTAGTGAAACCTCGGCACTGTGCTCCCCTCTGCCTTGCCGCACCTGGTGGGTGTGGGGGTGAGGGGGCGGCTGAGGTTGGACCCAGAGCCCAGGAGTGGGTGAGATGTCTGCAGGAGCGGAGGGTAGGAGTCAGGAAATGGGGGCTACGCAACATAGCCGGGACTGCTGATGGTGCAGAAAACAGGCCCAGCCCCCCTTCTTCCTCACTGGAACCCTTTCCTCCTCCTGTGGCTCCCAGATGCTTTGGTCCCCATAGTGCTAGGGAAAATGTTACCTGGGAGACTGGGTGCAGCCCGGGTGCTGAGGACATCCCCAGGCCTGGCTTGCAAAGAGTGTCCCTCTCCTTAATTTCATCCTGGGGTAGGAGAAGGGCCTGACTCCAGAAACTGAAGACTCAGCGCTTGGGAAATCAGGCAGTGGCCGATCTTAATGCAAACTGGCCTTTGTTCATTTGGTAACCATTTGCATTGGTCTTGGGATCTGAATGAATAAGACACAGCCTGCCTCCACTGGGTTCCTTTTCTGCTTTCCCTAACACCCAAAACTTCCACTAGGATTTTATAACCGCAGTTCCTGAGATCTGCATCAACACTATCTGCCAGTCCAGAACATTCCTTGTGGTCGCCTGCTAAAAATACTAACATAAAAATGGCCCGGTCTAACTGGGGAAACAGACCAGCAGCTAGTGTCTTCACTGTGACATAATTTAGCTGTGAAAGTGGTCACAAAAGTGTTAACACTGTTGGTGGGTGAATTGCCATAGGGATTAGCAAAAAAACAGTTGGCGATAAAATTAATCTCTTTTCTCTCATCTCCTGTTTCCAGAGCTATCATTAAGTTGAGGATTCTTTTGTGAAACTCCATTTTATCAGTTTTCAAGGTTGTGTATTTTGTGAAGTGGTTGTATATTTACTGAAACAAGAACTGAGGTCCAGAGAGGGTAAACAACTTCACTGAAGGTCACCCATATTTTAAATTTAAATCCAAATTTAAATCTGGATCTTTCTGAAACCTAAGCCTGTCCTGTGGTCACTGTTACATTGCATGACCAGGAAGAGCCCCCCCATCCTGGACAGCTGGACCCTTCCCTCTACCCCCAGCTGAGCCATGAAACCCAAGTAGGGGCGGCTTAATGCAGGAGTGGGGGGGGACAGACATAATCAGGTGGTGGATGCGGACAGCACAGTCACGCTCTGCTTTTTCTGCTTCTCAGTAACTGTGCTGTGCCCGCCTGGAATCTGGGTTTGCTCTTGAGTGTACGGGGTACTCTGGGGCTCCATCAGTAGACATGGGCCAAGCCCCTACCTCCTCTAAAGGTGCTTCAGCTCTGAGGGGAAGAAGGCTTCACTGAGGAGGCAACGCTTGCCAAGGCTTGAAGGTGTCTGCTGGGACAAGAGGGGTCATGGAGAAGGAAGAGAAGGGTGCTGCAGAGAGAGGGACCCAGCACAAGCAAAGGCAAGGACTTGTGAAACTCTTACAGCTCAGCGAGTGCAAGACTGAAAGTAAGGAGAGATGAGCTTGTCAAGGCCAGTGAGGCCACATTCTTTCCGTCCCTTCCACCATTATGGCGACTCCTCATGCCATATTAAGGAATTTTACTTTTTACATCCATGGAGACATGGACGTGTGTTGGGCAGTGAAGGCAGGAGACTAGTTGAGAGACTATGAGGGCTGAAACTGGAGGTGGAGATGGAGAAGACAGGATAGGAATGGGATGTATCACCCTCTTCCCCTTTCCAGAAACATGCCATGCCATCTCTTGCCCTTATCTAATAAAGCCTTCCCTGCTTTCCCTGTTTCTCAAACTACTATTCATCCTTTAGTGCCCAGTTCAAATATCCTTTTCTGTAACTATTCTGCCCCCCATTCCCCCACCCACCCACCCACCAATTTCCTTAAATATATGGGGACTTCCTCCTCTGGACAGTAGAATTTTAAGCTCCATGAGGGTATAGACTTTGTCTTGTTCACTGTTCTATCTCCAGCTTCTAAACCAGGCCCTGTTGACTAAATATTGTTGACTGATAAACATTCCCATAGCAGTTGGCATGCACTGTGAGAACCACATAACAATAAAAGCCTTGGTTGCAACTAATATTTATTGAGTTTCAGTGCCAGATACTGCTGTGCTGAGCTCTTTACACACACATATCTTTGATCTACACAACCCCGTGAGGAATAGATTATTTTGTGATTGAAGAAACAGAAGCTCAGAGAGATTAGTAACTCATCCAAGGACACCCAGATAGGAAGTGGAACCAAGCTGGGGGATTCAAGCCCAGATACCTCTGAATCCTGTTTAGAAATGTTTAAACACTATGCCCTGCAACCTCCTTATTTGTGGCATGTCTGTCTTTTCATAAAGTCAGGAATTTTGAACTTCGTAAAGTTCTGGAACTGTTTTTTTACTTAAAAAAATCCTTTGTGGACTACTCAACTTAAAATTCGTTGAGCGACTCTTATGTGCTGTTCATTCAGCGCTGAGTGCTCTCAAGGACCCCAGTTACAGCAAAGGAAACTGAGGCTTGGAGCAGGAAGAAACTTGGACTGGGGTCACACAGCTGGAACCTGATCTTAGGTTTGACTCCTTGCCCTCCGTGACACCTAGTCAACAGTCCCAGAATGACAGAAAGAGGAGCGGAGCTCTGGGGTTAACTGACTTGTTTGGGGCAGGACTGGTCGTGGGGACTGAGTCTCCTGACCCGCTCTCCCAATGTGCTCCCCACTGCGGTCACTGAAGAGGAAAGGAGGCCAGAGGCAGGGATGGGGGCCCAGCAGTCTGTCGGACACATGAGCTCCAAGGAGGCAAAGCTGACCTGGCGCTGGGGTGGGTATGGATGGTGTCTGAAGGCAGCAGAGCCTTATGGGGACCATTACAGAAGAAAGCGAGAGGCTTCCAGAGGCTGCATAGCGTCAGTGGGATTTCAGCCACGGGGTTTCCCGAAGGACCTCCCCGTTTGGGAGCCGCAGGCGTGCCGGTGCTGGAGGGTAGGGGCCCCGCGGTGCTGAGCGCTGGGCCCTGCCTCTAGGTGAGTGACCCTTTGGCGCACGTTCCCAGACCGGCAGAGACCCACCAATCAGATACGCCCGCTGCTCTCTATTTGCATGTCATTTGCATAAGCATACCCCTTCTCTCCTGCTACTGAGCCTCCGCTCCCTAGCGAGCCTCCTTGGCCCCGGCCCATTTCGGGCCCCCAGGGCAGGGCTGGGGTCGGGGGCTGCTAGGCGGGAAGAGCCGACCTGGGCTGCCAGCCTGGCCGCACTATTCATAGCGCAGGGGCCGGCGTAGTTCGCATTCTTGGCGTTTCTCACGTCTGGCTGGTGCGAGGCTGCCGCCGCTCCACGCGCCTCCTACCCCTTCTCTCCCTTTTTCCCCTCCGCCCTGTGCCGCCTCCCGCACCTAGGTCCTCCCGGCCATTCTTCCTGAAATGCAGAGGTGGCCAAGCCTGCAGGAGGAAACTGAGGCGCGGAGAGGGGGCGTGCCTTTCAGACTGGCCTCGAGGGAGAAACTGGTAGTATTGAGGCGTGTAATGAGGTGGCTAGGAGCCTGGCTCCACCCCCAGGACAGACCTGGGTTTGACTCCGAGCCGCCACTAGGAAGTTCTTTAGCTTGCTGTCCGAGAAGCTTTTCAGAAAGTCAAGCTGAGACTTGGAGGATAAGTGATCAGTTAAGGAAAGACGTGGGAGGGAGAGAGACAAGTGTTACATTCTGGGAAGAGTGAACTATTCTGTGGGCCAGCCCTGAGTGGGAAAGGGCTTGGCCAGCCGCGGTGAGGGGATAGAACACTGCAAAGGGGATTAAAGCAGCTTTCCTTTTCACTCCACCACTCATGCCATTATTCCAACCGCTTCCCTCTCCTTTCTGAATCTGGTTCGCACTGAGGAAGCAGTGGGGCTACAGAAAGAAGGACAAAGCTCAGAAACAACCCCTGCCCCAGGTAGACCCCTCCTGAGGACAGGGGTCTGGCCACCGTGCACTCTCTCTGAGGAGAGGTTCATTCATCCACATCACAAAACAGTGTGCTGAGCACCTACCTTTGCCAGGTGCTGTGACAGGAACGGGGGATTTGACAGCAAAGCAGATGTGCTCCCAGCCTTCAGGAACTCAGCCCCAGGGGGATCATGTTGGTTAGAATAACCACATAAATACATACACACCAACTCAGGAGTGCAGTGAGAGGATATGGGACCTGGGACCTGACCTGGTCTGGGGCCCAGAGGAGGTGTCTCTGGGGAATTGACTTTTTGACTGAGAAGTACAGGGTGAATTAATTAGGCTGTGGGTTGGTAAGGTAGGGAGGGAGCTGGATAAGAGAACAGTATTCCAGAAACAGTATGTGCAAAGGACCTGAGGCTGGAAGGGTGCCTGGGCCTCAAAGGAACTGGAAGGAGGCCAGGGTAGCCAAGCACAGAGGACAGGGGTGTGGTGGGTGTGGAACCCAGCGGTATGTCCCGCAGGGACTGCTAGCCATAATATTAAAACAATTAGTTTGGACTATTAGGGGCCCCAGAAGTGATGGTGGCTTGGAGCAGAGCAGTGGAATGAGGAGACATTTGAGAAGGGTCTACTCTGATGGGTGGGATGTAGGGCTGAGGCCATAATGCTTCCCATTTATCTCTTCTCAGAATTCTTTCCCAGCAACTTTGTCAGGCTGCTATCCCTAACTTCATTTTGTAGCTGAAGAAATAAGAAAACCTGTGTGACTTTGAGGTCACACAGCCAGAAGAGAGCTAGGGCCAACTCCAATGGCAAGTGTGACTCTTTCCCCATATCAGCCTTCTCAGTGCTGCAACAGTGGTCTCTCTCTCACCAGCCTCCTAGCCTCCACCCCTTGGTCCCCCTGTTGGTTAGCCCAGCATTCCCTACCTAACACCAGACTGGTAGGGGGCCAAGGGACCAAGGTAGTGGGTGGGTGTGTATCACACGGACCTTAAGAGGCTGCTCTGCTGGTAAATGAGGTGATGCATGTGCAGTGTGCCTGGCATATAGAAAGGTTCCAACAAATATTAATTATTGTTGTTACTATGTCCCCAAATGATGGGCTAGGTACACTGGTGAGGGGTAGGATCTGGGGCCAAAGGCTATGCCATCTGACCTTTCACCACAGAGCCAAGCCCAGAAACCATCCCAGCTCCTTCATGGGCAGAAGCCAGGGAGGTTGTTTGTCCCATCCCCTCCACCCTTCAGCTGCCTCTGGGGCATCCCTGGCTGGATTAGGGAGAGGTACAGCCCATAGGCAGGGTGCAAGGCTGACCTGGGCGGGTTGGGCAGGGCCTTGGGTGAGGGGGTGGGTGGTTTCAGGGGTGGGGCTAAGAGTTTCTCCCTGCAGGGAGCCCCATGTGTCCTGAGGGAGACTTTTGAATCTGTAGAGACCTGCCCTGGGAGGGGATGTGGTCTCAGCTTGACTAGGACTGAGCTCTCCCCTGAAAGAAACGATTGGGTGCACCTGTTGTCTCTCTGCCCAGGTGGTCAGACAACAGGAAGAACTTCTGGAGAGGTGTCTGTGCGACCACAGGGAGCATCGCTCCCGGGTTCTCCCCCAGTCTCCTCTGAGATAAGCTGTCCAGTGTGGAGGCGGAGAATGATGGATATGATGATTTTGGAGGAGTCATTGCAGGCATTCTCGTGCCTCCAGGAAGACTGTCCCTGACACAGTCTAGTCTGAAAAGGGGCCCTGGCCTCTCTCCAATACTCCTTGACCAAAGGGAGACCCTTCCTGAAGTCCCAGAGTCACTCTGTCCTTCTGCAGGGCCCTGCTCCTGTGTGGGCAGTGGGGAGGGGTGATCCTGGGTTGTGGTTGGGGGCTGAGAGGCCTGGAGAATGCTGTGGCGAGAGGCTAGGTGAAAGGAATAAGGGACGTGTGACAGACCTGGGCCAGCAGGGGTCTCTGCTGCACACAGGACCTGCTGGTGTCTCTGGCAGGACTGTGCACCCTTCCGTGGGTAGGCATGTTTTTCTTAGAGTGTGTGCTTGGGAGAGTATGCAAGAACAGGGACTTGCTTCTGTGTGCACACCCATGTGTGTGTGTGTGTGTGTGGGTGTGTGTAAAATGGGCAGTGTGTAAGCATGTGTAAGTTTGGAATAGACATGGGTATTGAGTGGGGTCAGGAACCCCACATTTAGCCTGGTTTTTGCTAGGAAAACTCTTTCAGGGTCTTGATACCTTGGGATGTGGCATCCCCAGAATTTGTGCATCCATTGGTTCAGTCTCTGATAGATAGCAGGACCTACTATGTGCAAGGTTCAGACTCCTCTGGCAGCCTGAGAGTGCCCCCTGTGAGGGAACTATTAGGTCCCCAACCATAATAATAGGGGCTCTGAGAAGGCACAGTGCGAAGGGATGGGAGGGAAAGGGCTTCCAGGTAGGAGGTACGAGCTGTCCTAGGCACCCTCTGTGGGCAGGGCCTGCTGCTGGGCCCCAACAGGAGACCTATTCATTTGTTCCTTCTTCTTTCAACATTTTTTTTCAGTTGAATTCTGACTTTGCCATTTTTTGTGTGTGGTAAAATACACATAATATAAAATTTGCCATTTTTAAGTGTACAGTTCAGTGGCATTAAGCACATTCACACTGTTGTGCGACCATCCCCACCATCCATCTCCAGAACTTCTTCATCTTGCCAAACTGACACTCTGTACCCATTAAACAATAACTTAATTCCCTTTTCTTCCAGCCTCTGGCAGCTACCATTCTAGTTTCTGTCTCTTTGAATCTAGGTATCTTATGTATGTAGAATCAAACGATATTTGTTTTTTTGTGTCTGGCTTATTTCTCTTAGCTTTGCCTTCAAGATTCGTCCATGTTGTAGCATATGTCAGAATTCTCTTCCTTTATAAGACTGAATAAACACTGCATGTATACCATACTTTGTTTATCCACTCATTTGATGGACATTTGAGTCGTTTCCACCTTTTAGCTATTGTGAATAACGCTGCTGTGAACATAGGTGTATAAATATTTGTTTGAGTCCCTGCTTTCAATTCTTTTGGGTGCATAGCCAAAAGTGGAATTGCTGGATTATATGGTAATTCTATGTTTAATTTTTGGGGGAGTCGCCTACTGTTTTCCAGAGCAATGGACCATTTTGCATTCCCACCAGCAATAAACAAGGGTTCCCATTTCTCCACATTCTTTTCATCAACAAATAATTTTTAAGAGCTTACTATGTACAAAGCACTCTAGTAGCACAAATCCATTTCTGAGAACTCAGTAAGCTATTGTCAGTAGGAAGCTCTCATCTAATGGGGAAGACTCAGGCCATGATGTGGAGCAGTCTCCATTCTGAAGGAAAGACACAGGCCAGGACCTTTGGGAGACCCTAGTCTGATATGGGGCAGAGAAAACCCTGCTCTCAGGGAGCTCCCAGTATGATAGAGGAGGCAGAGCCTCTTCTCTTTGGGGAGTCACCAGATAGGCCCAGATACCAGAAAGGGTACATGCAGGACATGCGTTGAGTCAAGGGGCTGCTGAGTAGAGTAAATCAGGGTGGAGAGGACTTGTGGTGGTCCCTGTTCCATGCTGGCCCATGGCCTAGGCAATGGCCCTGCTGCTTGCTTACTTTGTGGCTGGCTCCAGCCTCACCCTTTTCTGCAAGTGCTCATTTCCCATCATGGGGAAAGATGCTCATCTTTAGTCTCCCCTCCCTCTGGTGTCCCAAGGAGGGAACTGGCTCTCCTGCTGGATGGAGGCCCTGCCAGCCCATCATTTGCCAGGTTCCTTGCCTGTTGGGAACAGGCCCCATCCTGGGATCTCGCATTGTCCACTCTTTCCCCACTCCCAAAGGGCCTCAGGACAAGGCTCTGGGACTGCTTGAGTCCTGCTGTGGAAGGGGGTGCTCTCGATGATTCCTCTCTGCTGGGGGGTACTGGGGCATGTAGGAGCCTGTAGGTGATGGGGATGCCCGTGGGAGTGGGTTCACCTGGGTCCATGTAGACCTTTGGGAGTGTCTGCCTGTGTCACGGTGTCTTTGTGTACATGTGGCCAAATTGTCTGCATGTATGAATGTGATTATGGCTTTGTGTATGAGAGTGTGAATATCCAAAAGACAATCAGATGGCTTTCATTGACCTTGAGGGCATTATGCTAAGTGGAAAAGACAAAGAAGACAAATACCGTATGATCTCACTTATACGTGGAATCAGAGCAACAAACCAAGCTTATAGATACAGAGAACAGATGGATGGTCGCCAGAGGCGGGGGTGGTGGGAGGTGAGATGGGTGAAGGGGTCCAAAAGGTACAAACTTCCAGTTATAAATCAGTCATGGGGATGTAATGCACAACCTGGTGACTATTAATAATAGTTAATAATACAGTATTGCATATTTGAAAGTAGCTAAGAGAGTAGATCTGGAAAGTTCTTCTTGCACAAAAAATATTCTGTAACTATGTATGTTACAGAGATAAGGGATGATAACTAGACTTATTGTGGGGATGCCTCACAAATATGGAAATAATGAATCATTATGTTGTACAGCTGAAACTAATACAATGTTGTATGTCAATTATATATACATCAATAATTATTTTTTAAAGGAAAAAGACACCCCCCCACGAAAAAAAAGAAAAACAAGCTTGCATTTATTGAACTGCCTATAATGTGATCAGGGCCTGTGCTAAGGACTTTCTTTAATGTACTTAATTCTCTCAATAACCAATGAGGTAGAAACTAGTGTCATTCCCATTTTCTTGGCTCAAAGAGGTCAAGTAACTCACCCTAGGACTCTCAGCCAGAAGGTGGTAGAGATGGGACTCAGGCCCAGAAGTCCTGAATCCAGAGGCCTCTGGGCCCAGGGGCTAAGCCCTGACCCACGCTGCCACCTGGGGGATTCTGTGCTGCTCCCTCCTGGAGATGGCAGTGGGGTTTCTGGCATGGCATGTACTTCCTCCTCCCTTTTCTCTCACCCTCCTCTCCCCAGACTGGCTCAGGGCCAGTTTGAGGGTGGGAGAAGAGTGTCACAACCACCCCAACTCCAGGCAAGATTGGTCCTGGATGGGGAGAGCATGGGGTCTGGAGAGACCCTTTGAACCACCCTCTGCCCACAGGCCTGATCAAGTGCTGGGTCCCCAGGCTCCCAGTGACGTGGGGTTCTCTGCACTTTGAGGGTGTTGGGGAGATGCAGGCTTGCTTGGCTGGCTCATCAGCTTAGCCTGTCAGGGCATGTCAGGACTACACAAAAGTGGTGCTGGGAACCAGGCATCCGAATAGGGAGAAAGGGTGGAGGAGGACTGAGAGGGAGGCTGCCCTAGAGCCAGGAGACTGGGGCAGGGGGCAGGGGCCCAGGTGTGGGCTGGGCGGGCAGGCCTTGGGTATCACATTACCTGAGTGCCTGTGATGGCCGGGCAAGGCTGTGGATTTGCTCTGTGTTAGTGTGAGCTTGTGGGATGGTTATGGGTCTGCCTTTGGTGGTATGCAGTGGGTGCTGGATGATTCTCTTCTGGTGGGGGCCTTGTTTGTTATGTGGCCTACATTCTGGGAGGAGGCACTAAGCAAGACAGAGGAAGGAAAAGCAGGCAAATTGGCCCTGAACTCCTCTCTCACTTCCTGAGCCACACGCCCTTCAGCCATATCAGTTTTTCTCTTCTAATAGGCCCTGACCCGTGGGCCCCAGGATGCTCTCCTCCTCTTCCCCAGCTCCTGGTTGTCAGGCTGGCCCCAGCAGTCTTCTGCTTCTTCAGTGGAGGCTACCCTCTGGTCCAAAGGCTAACCTGGGATGTCCCTGACCCCATTCTTAAACAAAGTGTTCCCTCCCAGAGAGAAGAGGCCTTGAACCCTACACACAGGGGCTCCATTGGTGTGTGGGAGTCTCCCTTGGTGGGGGTGAAGGCAGAGGATCAGGAGCTGGAGGACCCCTAAAGGTTTCAGGACCTGGGAAACGTACAGCAGAGCTATAAGCACCCTGAGGGCAAGGTCTGCACTTATCCTCCTCCAGGTGTCCCGGTCCCTGACACAGCACTTGGCCCACAGCAGGCACTGAAAACCTGGTTGTTGAATGAATAAATGAGGAGGTAATGGAAAGAGATCTGAGTTTAGGGGTTAGAACCCTGGGATCTGGTCCCAGGTTAATAAAACTGAGACCTTGAGCCAGTCACTTGTCCTCTTTGAACCTCAGTTGCTGCATCTGAAAAATGGATACAAGAACAATCCCTGGATATCCAGTTCTTAGGGTAAGCGTCAAATGAGATGAAGTGAAAGTGCTTTCAAACAGTAACGGATGATTATCTCACTTGGAGAGAGGAAGACTGGGTGCCCTCCCCTTGGGGGTGCAGCTCCCAAGCCCTGCCCCAGGGACCCTCAGGAAGATCAGGTTAAGTAGATTTTGCAAGCTGGTCAAACTAGAGGATGATGGGAGGGCCTGCTGGGTGGGCAGGCCCTGGCTGGGGGGAGGAAGCTGGGGAGGACGTAAGGGGGGAGGACTCACACTAGGCAGGAAGGCTTGGAATAGAATCTCAGCTACGCCTGGTATTTCCCAGCCCCTGGCCCCCTCCCCCACCATCCTCTGGGGCCCACCCCACATTCCTTTCCCAGAGGAAGTAAGGGAGGGAGCTGAGAGGCTCCCCAAGCCTGAAGGATCATTTATTAAAACTAGGTACAGTCTTGGAGGCCCTACTGTGTGCACTCCCCTACTGATGTCACTGCCCCACTAGAGGCAGCTGGGGAGGTGGAGGTGGTGGGGAAGTTGTGGTTTGTGTTGGAGGAGGCTGTCACCTCCCGCGCTGGGCCTGGGTGCCCCTGCCTGGTTAATGGGCAGAAAATGGTCATCATATATGGCTCATCATTCCCCAGGTCTCTGTAACCCTGGACGCAAACCCCATGCTGCTTCTCCACTCCACCCCTCCCTGCAGCCCCCTGAACACTCAGCGATTCTGAGGGAGGTGGATTCTTTATCCAGATACCCAGCAACACCTGTTGGCCAGGAGAGGCTCCATGGGGCATGAGACGGGGAGTCACTGCATTTCCTCAAAATCACGGACTGGACTTTTGTAGCAACAGGAAAGCAAGTTAGGCAGCTAAAAGGACTTTCTGGCTGCTTTCTGGGAAAGCAGGCCAGATTCTGAGTGAGGACACCCCTGTGGCTGTTGCCCTCTGCCTGGGCCAAGGTGTGACACGGCTGAGGACATCTCGGTGGTGCTTCCAGCTGCTCTGTGAGGGCCTGGCCTTGAAAAGTTGTGACGGGAAGGGGCAGTGCAGGTGGGCCTGACCCAGAATCCTTGGTTTTCTAGTGACTGGGAGTGGGGGAGGGTGCCAATGGAGATGCCATGCGCTCTACTCCTCCTGACTGTGGCCCTTTCCCGCTCTACCCCTAAGCCCTCCTGACTCAGCGCTAGGGCAGCCTTGCTCTTCCCGTCTGGCTTCCGCCAGGGTGGGGGTGGGGGTCCAGCTCCTACACAGGGGGCCCAGCAGGCAGCAAACAGGAAACAGAACAAAACCGCTCCCTGGCCCCTGCTTGCCTCACTCTCACCCTTCCTCCTCCCTTCCTTCTCCCTCCCTTGCTCCTGCCCACCCGCATGATCCTCTGTTTCTCTACCCTCTGGCCCCAAAGCCCCTCTCCTTGCCTGCCCTTCCACCTCCTCCCCTACCTCCCAAACCACCACCATCAGGGCTGTCCTCACTGGGGACAGCAGGGGAGGGGATGGGGGCGGGAAGGGGCAGTTGATCTCTTGTCCCTCCTGGTGACTGCCCAACAAAGGCCCAACCCTGTGACTCTTACTCTCCAGACTCCTAGATTTGGGAGCAGGGCTGGGCTGGAGCTGGTCTCCCTTCCTACCCCAGCCTCCCTTCCCTGGCTGCTGGCTAGAATTTGGGTATAAGACCTGAAGTTGGAATGCAGCGCTCTGGGCTTGGAGTCCTAGGAATTGGGCCATAGCAGTGGCCCTGGGCCACTGGAAGCAGCTGTGGTGAGAAGCACTCAGTTTGTGGACAGTCAGGTAGGATAGACATGGTGGCCGTGACTATGCCCTTACTGGCCAAGGCTTCTGCTGTTCCCACCTGGGAAGGGGCCTGGGAAGGGAGGAGGGCAGGGTCTGCCATCACACGGGCTTCCTTTCTGACTCAGCACCAGGTGGGCGGTGGCAGCCAGGTTGAAGCCCATGGTCAGTTTGGTGGTGGCCCCTCTAGGGAGAGCTGATGGACAAGGGGTCCTGGGAAAGAGGGTCGGTCACACTTCCCTACCTGCAGCCTTAGGGTATATCATAACTCTGGTGTGGGGCATTAGGAGAGTGAGTGCAGTTCTCTGTGCGGAGGCAGTGTGTGTGTGTGTGTGTGTGTGTGTGTGTGAGGCCTGACGGGCCATGGCATCAACGCATGGAGTGTGTGTACGGGTGTGTGGGAGTGGGAGTGTGTTGGGTGGTCTTTGTGTGTTTATGTGTGGCATCTATTGAGGGACATGTATACACGAGTGAATCTGTGTTCCTCTGGGGCGCATGAAGCTGGGTGCCTGCGTGAAGTGGAAAGAGTACAGTGCGTGCGGGCCAGGATGCCCTGAGTTTTTGTGTGAGTCGGTGGGCGGGAGGGTGTGTGTGCCTGAAGCGGGTGTGCAGTGTGTGACTGTGAGGGGGCGCTGCACAGAGCCTCCCGGCTGTGTGTTGCGGGTGTGTGAGTGTGGGATCCGGGAGGCCGCTGACAGGGGCCGCCCCGGAGGGGGAGGTGTCTGCCCTGGGCGACTCGCCGGCGTGTCAGGCTCCGGCGCCTTCAGCCAGCGGGCTCGGAAGGCGCGAGCCGCTCCGGCCGTCCTGCCTCCGTCCGCGCGGGCTGTTCGTCCCCTCGGGGCCCCTGGGCCCCGGGCCCGCGGCTCCGGGGGGCGGGCGGGGACCCCCGGGGCCCGCCTGCTGCCTGGGGGTCTGAGGACGACGCCCACCAGGCACCGAGGCGGCCGCGAGCACCCGCGCCTCGCCCCGCCCCGGGGTCCCCGCCGGCGGCAGCGCTGGTGGGCAGCGCCGTGTGGCGCGTGAAGCGCGCGGGGGCCGCGGGCTGGCGCTGGGAGCGCGCCGTCGGCGTGGACTGCAGCGCCCCGGAGCCACGCTGCCTCTGGCTTCCCTGTCTCGGCCACAGCGACCGCCGCGCGTCCGGGCCGCGCCGGGCCAGGGTGAGCGCTCAGGACTGGCAGAGGTTGGGGGGTAGGCCTCGTGGGGATGGGTAGGACCGGGCCACCAACTCCCTGCTGTCCTTGAGCTGTGTGCGCACTGCATTCCGGACAGATGGCCCGGGGAGGGGAGTGAGTGAGGAGCTGGGGAGATGCAGGTGATTATGGCTGGGTGCTTTTCCAGGGCTGCTGGCCGACAAACCCCAGTGTGGGTGGTGTCCTCCAGTGGGCCGACAGGCAGTGGAAGGATGGAGGAGATCCGTGCTGTTTGAAGAGGTTCTGGGGCAGGGAATCCTGGAGTTTGGGCTGGCAGGGACTCCGAGTCAGAGCAGGCAGCGGCACCACTAAGTGGGACGGTAAGCACCAACCACCCTGCTCTCTCCCGGGTAGGGGGCCTGGGCACAGGGGCACACCGGGGTTTCTGGGGAGCAAAGGAGTCTGAGGTGGCAGAATGGGCCCCTGCAGGCAGTGGATGCTCTCAGGGTGAGGACTGACAGGGCATGAGTGGGGGGTGGGGACAGTGTGTCTGATGTCCGGGATCGACCCGGCTGGTAGGGTGTGAGTCACAGTGGGCACCATGCCCAGCATGAACGCTGTGCTCCCTGCAATGACCTCTTTATGTTCCTAGTGGGCAGGAGCAGGACTCCCAGGCTCTAGTTCCTGGTGTGGCCAGCCCACCACGAGTCCAGTTTTGTCTACTTTGTGGCCCTGGGGTCATTTGTGCTTTTCCCACCATCTGTTGGTATTTCTGGATATGTGTTTTTTCCCTAACACGAAGGTGAGAGCATTTGGAAACAGATCTGAGCCCAGAGAGAATTAATTAGTGATGTCCCTGTGTCCTCCAAGCCTCTCCCTTTCCATCCCCTTGTCTCTGGGCCTATCTCAGGCAGAGGTGGGGTGGGATGTGTGTGAGCCATACCCCTTCCCAATCTAATCACCTTTCTAGTTTTCACTGCTGGCTGCTTCTCTGTCTCTGTGCCTATCACCTTCTTCCCCATCAAGATGAGAGCAGGACACAGTGTTGTCCCGGGTCAGAGGGTAGGAGAGGAAATACATCTGCATGATAGCATGAAGGATTGAGGTTAAATCTAAGGAAGAACTTCCCACAGCTGTTGATGGGGGCTCTGGTGTCTCCTCCACAGGCAGGGGTGTGGTAGCTGTGGCAGGGAGGGGGATTACCATGCTGACATTCTCTGGGGTCTGGTTGGAAAGGATGGGGGAAGGGGGACTGGAAGGAAGGAAAAGAGGCATGGGAGAGGCAGAGATAAGGGAGGGGTGCCGGTGGTGCCTGCGTGAGGAGCGGATCTGAGAGAAGAAGGCATGCCCACTGCCCTGGATTACAGGCAGTTCCCCCAGGGAGAGGCACCCCCAGGCAGCTAGAAGCTCCAAGCAGGATGTGTGCTAGGGGGCCTGTGGGGACCTGTCCCAGCCACTTCTCATCACTGGGGCAGCTGGTGGCTTAAACCTTAATCCAGAACACCAGCAAAACAATGGGCCCTGCAAACAACCTCAGCTCTGAGCCTGGTGGAGGACATGCAAGGGAGGCAGTGCACGCTGGCAATGGAGGGTCCCCTGAGGGCCTCTTCTCTCCCTGATCAGTTCCTGGCCAGGTCAGCAAAGATAGGAAACCCATAGGATTTTAGACCTCAGCAAATTCCCAGAGAATTTTCTCCCCTGGTCTCCTCAGACCCCCGTGGGGTGTGGGGCTCAGTGGGAAGGACCAGGCTCCAGCCACCAGTGGAGGGGACTGAGGGGCTGTCACTGGACCTCCCACTCGATGTGATGCTGGAATCCCAACTAAGGACTTCCAGACTGTGGGTCATCTAGCTTTCGCTAGGACCCTTCCAGGGAATGAGAGCTCACAACCTCACGGAGGTAGCTTTCCAGATGCATGGGATTACAGTGGTCTCCCTGGCTTGGGGCTCCCCTCAGCCTCCTGGTATCCTCCGCCTCACTGTGTTCTCTGGGACGGTGTGAAACAAGCCTATTGCCTCTGTCACATTTTTCTTTAAGCTTCTGAGATTCGAGGATATACCCTGTCCCACAGCCCAGCCTCCCACCATATGCAGAAATCCCTAGCACAGGGCTGGGCACAGGGCGGGCTCCCTTCCACAGGATGTGTGAACACGAGGGTGGATGGATACAGGAGGGAACATATAGTATCAGTACATTTGGGTGGCAAGCTTGAGCTTTCTCCAGTTATTAGACAGGGAAGAAAGGGGACTTAATAGAGAAGGGAGAGGCCTCACCGCAGAACCACCCCCAGCCCACCTTTCCTCCCACAGCTGCAGGCTCCTGTGTGGTGCCAAGAAGGAGTGAAGGGGCCAAGGACTGTTGAAGATGGGGGTGCGGGGGCTTGTCCTCCCAGATATATTCAGCTGCCTGAGGTTGGGGGTTACAGAGCCCCTGAGGGGAGTCTCCTGGCTTGTCTCTAGGCAGCCTGCCCTTGGATCCCAACCTCTCCAGTCTACCGTCTGCCTCCTTGTGCAAGCATCTCTGACAGCCTGTCACCCATTTCCCCTCACTGCGTCTGAGCAGGGGACCTGAAGGGAGTCTTCTCTTAGGCGCTGTCTATCCTCTTCTCCCTCTTGCACCAGAACAGACCTGTATGTCCCCAAACACTTGTTTTCAGTTACCCTCTGCATGTCATCTTGGGGAATCCCAAGTGTTCCATCAGGTCGGCCAGAGGGCAGTGGGGTTCCCCCCCAAACCCGGTTCCCTACAAAGTTTTGGTGAGACAGCCAGGCAGGCCTCTGGCTGGGCTCCCAAGCCTCAAGAAGTCCCTTTAGTTGTCTGATGTCCAGTCTAGTCCCTTGTGGCTCTTTGTCCCCTACCTTTCCTGCTGCTGCTCCTGAAGGATGCGTGTGTGTGCCTGTGTGTCTGTGCCCGAGTGCATCTTTGTGTCTTCAGTGCATGTCTGTGTGCTCGTGAGGATGCTTGCCTGGCTGTCTGTGGTGTGTTCTGTCTCCATGCGTGAGTGTGGATGTCTGTGTTTGCATAGTGTGTGTGTGTGTGTGTGACTGTGCGGCAGCAGGCAGGCATGAGCTCGATCACTTCCCAGGCAGAAAGGCTGTGTGTAGAGTGCCAGGACCATAGTAGGTGCTTAGCAACATTTGCTGAGCTGAACTGAATGAACACCTGGCTCACTGCAGTGAGTTATTTCTCTATAATGTGTCATGAGTGGATTGAAGGGAAAGGATGAAGGCAGAAGCCATCGGGCTGGCGAGGGTGGGAGAGGAGGAATGAGGAGGAGGTCGGGGACAGGAGAGGGTGCCTGGAACCCAGGACCCATGGACCCCTTCCAGTCCCCCTCAGGGCCTCTGGGCTGCAGGAGACAGTGTGCAGACGGGAGTGTGGGCCACACGGTCCCTCAACCCTGTCTTCCTGTGCTCCCACAGCTGCCACTGGGCCCTAGAGATGGGTGCTCTCCTGGGCGCCCCCTCCCCTGGCGGGGGCCACGGACACTGCTGCTGCACAAAAGCCTCCAGGATGGCTTTGGCTTCACCCTGCGCCACTTCATCGTGTACCCTCCTGAGTCAGCCGTGCACTGCAGCCTGAAGGTACACTCAGCTTGCCCACTGCCCCGGCCTGAGGAAACTTAAGTGTGGGGAGGAGAGATTCCTTTGCGCTGTCCCCTCCACAGTCCTTCTTCTGTTGCCTGGAAAGGAGGGTCACAGAGAGGCAGGGGCAGCCCTGGCTGGGTCATTTTGTGGTGTGTGATCATGGACAAGACCCCTAACTGCTCTGGGTTCGGGCTTCTCAGGAGATGGGGCAAACTGACCAGTTCAGGGCAAAGAATCTAGAGGTGGGGGAGCGAGGATGCTCACCCACACCCCCAGACTCTGGGCCTTTGGAAGGTGAACAACTGTCCCAGGGAGATGGAGTTCCTGGGGCCTATTGTCCACTGGCTACTGCCAAGCTGTGTTAGTCGCTCTGTCCCCAGCCTGAGCCCTTGGGCAGTCTGTCCTAACACAGCTCAGGGACCCCTCCCAGAATGCCCCAGGCCCGTGCTGGCCTCAGCTCTGTGCATTGTAAAGAGCCTTGGGCTGGGATGAAGGAGACCTGGTTTCTAGTCTTAGTATAACTCCTAACTCAGTGTGGATCTTGGGGTGGTCTCACTGCTCTCTGGGCTCCATTTCTCCTGTTGTAACCTGAGAGCATTTATCTACTTGACCTGAAAGGGTGCTTCCAGGCCTAATATAAATGTCAAGTTCTCGGGTAGAGGAACGAAGGCTGCCCTTGGTTGTGAGCGTTAGGGGGAGGCCCCTGACAGTGAAGCAGGTGTGCTGGAGGACTAGAGGGGGCCCTCGGCAGGAACAGGGCTCTCTGGGAGGGCCCTGCTCCCTTCCCCCACCTCTCTCCCAGCAGAGGAGGTGACAGATTTATTTTAGAGTCAATGAACCTGTTTCTTCCCTTCCCTTGGGGCTGGGTCCAGCCTGAACAGCTGTTGGGGGACTCTCCCTTGGGGAGCTTAGTCCCACCTGCCAGAGAACCAAGGCACTGGATCTCACTACCAGTGCCTGCATGCTTGCATGTCTCTCTTTGTGTGCACACATTCATTCACGGTATGCTGGTCATGTACATGCATGTGTGTATATCCAGATGTGTGCATACAGGTGTCTGTAAATACATGTTATGTGTACATGTCACTGTGCAACTCTCCTATCCCCATCTGAATCTGGGAGCACCTGCACAAACTATTCTCAGTGGCTGCAGCTGTGGTTAAGGGAGGGCTGATGGTATGTGGGAGGGCCACTGCCCCACCCCTTGATGCCCAAGGACACCAGCCCTCTAGTTCCCTGGAACCTCTGCTCCCTCCTTCCCTCCTTCCTGGGCCCTGCCACCTTCTCTCAGGGCACACTGCTGAGGATTGACAGGGGCAGAAGCAGCCTGATGATCTGGCTGGGTGTGGAATCTGTCTCACAGAGACCTCACTTACATGGGGCACTGGAAGACCCTGGAGCAGGCCAGGCCAGGGACTTCGTCCCCTTTCCAGAACCTGCTCAGGGCTGGGAGCCTGCAGGGACCTCAGCCGTCTAAAGGCATCTGTCTGCCTCCACCACCCGCTGGCTGTGCTGTCAGCTCACATCAGTGGGCACGCACCCCACATGGAGGGGCGGGGGCAGAAGGACTGCTCTTCAGCAGGGCTCAGCGGCCTTCCTCTCCTGGCTGGAGTGCCCAAGAGTCCTGGGTTCCAGCTCTGGCTCTGCTACTGAGTCTCTGAGCGGCCCTGGGCAAGTCATGCCCTGTCATATGTAAAATGGATGAACCGTGTGGAGAGGGTTAGACAAGATGATGCCAAAGGTCCCATCCAGCTCTAAAATGCCACATCCTGCTGGCTCTCTGGCCTCTTCTTTGTTTCTGTTTCCTCCCCCAACCCCTCACTCACCAGCATGATCCTGGAGACCTCCCTAGTGCATCTCCTTGACTATTTCTTAGCCACCCACCTAGATGCCAGAATCTTCTTCCTTAACTGGCATTTGCACATCCACTGTCTCCCATTCAAGAACATTCGCTGGCTCCCTCTTTCTCTCGTTTCAAATCTGAATGCTTTAGTCTGATTTCTATCACTTGCTGGGATTGGCTTTCTCTCTCCTTCAGCTCAGCCAGTCCAGCCCTACACCCGCTTGCTTATTTCTGGCACTGAGTACTTGCACACCTGCCCCCCTCACCCAGGATGCCTCCCAGCCACTCTCAAACTGCCCTTAAAATCCTCTCCCCCCCCCAATATAGCTCATGTAATTGTATATTAATGATACCAAAAAAATATATAAGTAGCAGTTAAGAGATAAAATATGAATTAAAATTCATTAAAAAAAAATCCCCTCCCCCAGAGCAACGCTAATCAGGCCTTCCCTCCATTCTCTAAAAGCTGGTAACCACTGTTTGCACTTGTCATGTCTGCTTATCTGTGCCTCTCTGCCGGTTAGTCCTCTCTGCGGGTTAGTGTGTTTGGTGCCTCCCCCACTGGGCTTAGAGCTCCCCAAGGGAAGGGGTCATGGGTCTCCCCATTGGATTAGGGGCCTTCAGGTGCTTGGGATGCTGATGTGGTGGGATCAGCAGGCTTCAGAGAGGGCTTTATGTCACTGGGGAATGCTGGCTGGGACTTGATGTTTCCATTGACACCCCTCCCGCCCTCTCCAGGCGCAGGGCTAGTTGAAGGAAGATAAGCAGGGAGGCTGCTGGGTGGGGGAGCTTGAAAGGGCCCGCCCAGGTGGAGCTGGACTGAGGGCCCACACCCACCTCTCTGTCCCCTGCAGGAAGAAGAGAATGGAGGCCGAGGAGGAGGTAAGGAGCAGCGGGGGGTGGGTGCCAGGGCCGGGGCGAGCTGTTACTCATCCTCCAGTTTCTGGGTCTCTCTCTGCCTGGACTTTGCTCTGCCACTCACTCTTAACTGCCACTCCTGTCCTTGCCTTTCTCCACACATCGGCTCACTCTCTATCTCGCTCTCTTTTCTCACACTTGTCTCCCTCTGGGCCTGCCCTTTCCACACTGGGGGTGGCGCTCCAGGGAGCAGATGGCTTTCTAAGATCTGGCCCCTGCCCGGACTGCAGCATGGGCCGGGGCCTCAGGGCCAGGGGAGGAGGCGGGGTGGGGCTGGGGTTGTGCTGGTGATCAAAGGCCGACCTCAAGACGCGGGTTCTGCTGGGCCTAAGGAGGGACCCTGAGGTTTTATCTTCCCAGATGTCAGCCCAGTTCCCCTCCTGTCACCCTTGCTCTCCCAAAGGGCCCTTCACTGGCACCCAGGCTCCTCAGGGTATTCAAGGCAGAACCCCTTGCACAAGCAGCCTTCCTTCTCTGCTCCTGGGGGCTTCTGCGGGGCTGCCATGGATACACTGTCTGCCCGAGTCCCCATTGCAGGGGCCCATGGTGGGGAAGAGCCAGTTGGCCTAGAACAGGCCCATTTCCCTGATGAAGTCAGAGGCAGAGATGTACTGCTGGGACATTGTGTGATGTCATGAGGTGGGGAGGGCTCACCCTGGGATCCTCAGGTCTCTGCTGGGAGCCCTCCAGCCCTGGGGAAGGGAGTGGGGTGGAAGGTGTGGGGGTTGGGTGTCTGTGAGCTTCAGGGCCTTTCTGCCACTCTCGCTGGGTCAGTGGGTGTGGACATTCTTTGTGTCAGGGGTGTCTCTCCCTGCTGTGTATCTTTAGGACTTTATAGGGGCCTCTCCTTTGTCTTGTGACTTATGACTTGTGCTCATGTGCATGCACACTTTGTGTGTGTGTGTGTCTGTCTGTCCAGCTAGACAGTGAGCTCCAGAAAGGCCAGGACCATATCTGTCTATCGTTTTTAATCTGCTTTCTAGCGCAGTGCTGGGACGTAGGAGGCATTAAGGAGGGGCTGTCTGTGTAGGTTTTCGTCCACATAGGTTTCGTTCTCCCAGGAGTGTGTCCTCTTGTCTGACCCTATACACCCGTGTCCCTGTGGATGTGCTGGTCTGTGTTTATATCTGGGTGAGTGTGACCACTCTCTGAGTGCGTGTCCCCTGTGTGTGTAGCTGTGCATGGGTGTGCCCTTCAGCAGCCGCCCCCAGCTAACCTGGCCGATGCTCACCAGGACCCTCCCCCCGGCACCGCTTGGAGCCCATGGATACCATTTTTGTCAAGAATGTGAAGGATGATGGTCCCGCCCACAGGGCGGGGCTTCGCACAGGTGAGCTATCCGGGTTGCCTGGCCCATTCCAGCCCTCTGGTTCTCTTCTCCCTACCCTTTGGTTAGGATGGGACTCTCGGATCCAGGTTTTGGGAAGGTTCTTGTCCCCCCACCCTGCTGTCATCTATATCTGGATCAGGGGTTCTCAAGTGGGGCCATTGACACCCTTTGCCCTTTTCATTCATGGCCTTGCCCCCGTACCCAGGAGACCGCCTGGTCAAGGTGAACGGGGAGAGCGTCGTTGGGAAGACCTACTCCCAGGTCATAGCTCTGATCCAGAATAGGTGAGCGCCCCCTGCCGCCCTTCTTGGGTAATAGCTCCCGGCCTCTCACCACTCCCTGCACACCCCAGCACCTTGGCCCTGGGAGTGCCCTGCAGATTCCCGCTCTCCCAGACCCTGGGACCTCAGCCTGCCTGACGCGCTGCCCTGTCTCTGTAGTGATGATACTCTGGAGCTCTCCATCATGCCCAAGGACGAGGACATCCTCCAGCTGGTGAGTCCTGCCCTGTTGTCTGAGCTGAAGGACCCCCAGGGCCTGGGGGTCAGGATACACCCTTGTCCTTGGGCCTCCTTCCTGCATCCGTGCCTCTGGGAGGCAGAGAACAGAGTGTAGGGGCTGCACCAGCCCAGCACTGCCCAACTGGGGACGATGCCAGGCCCATCCTTGGGCTGGGACTGGTCGTCGCTCATTCAGAGCAGCTCTGTGCTGGGTGGGGAGAGACGCTGGCCTCTGCAGGCAGGATTTCTGCCAGGGTATCTGGGAAGAAGGTGGCCCAGCGGGCCCTGCCAGACTGGCACGTTCCTGTGGCCTCCCATGAGACGCCTGTTCCCAGAACCCCCTCCCTGCCAGGCCCTGAGTGAGCGTGTCTCCTGTAGATATGTCCACACACACAGCACACCACACATCACTCAGTACACAAGCAACCTGCCAGGTACGGCCAAGTGGCATGACCCACAGCGCCATCCCTTACCTGGCACGCCCTACACCGCAGTGCATGTTAACACACACCGTGCACCAGACATGCCACGCCAGGCACGTGCCATGCCGTGCGCATTGCCTTCGAGCTGTTCACGGGCCCCCACTGCCACACATACCTCCTCCGACATCACAGGGCACCACAGGCTTCAGAGCAGCACGGCACACGCCTCGGCGTCTCCATTCCCCACCAGTGTTTCACAACACATGTACTGGGACTTCTCGCCACAACATGAGTACTTGCTGACATCACAAATGCTCGCCCTTGTCATGACATGTATGCCCACAATGCCACGCCACAGCCGGCCGCGGCCCAACACAGGTGCATGCGCTCACTAGTATCACAGTAACCGAAACTTATACGCCATTGTGATACAGTCTAAACTGAATCCCCCCCGACAGGCCCTTCACACCCAGAACTCAGCGTTCGGCCCACCACACGCACAGCCGCTACCATAGACATTCACACAGCATATCACACACTCACATGTGTACCCGTTTACCACGCACACCACGCATGTGCACACACGCGCGCACACACACCCGCTGTCTCTCTCTGTGCCCCCCCACACCCAGCCCTGACCCAGATTCCAGGGCTGTCCTCTCTGCACAGTGCCCAGTGCCTTGGTCTCATGGGCCCCAGGCAAATGCCAGCTTGCTTGCCCCCAAGGTCACTGCCCCCCAGGACATGGCTGAGGGCCAAGCCCGGGAGGCCCTGGAGGCCGCTGCACTGGCTTCTGCTCTGGATGTGCTATAATCACTGTAATTGCAGTGCCATGCTTCGCACCATGCCCCTCTGGGAACCTCCACCTCTTGACCTCCATTGTCCCGTTGCCCTTCCTGGGGAAGGGAGGCAAGGATGGAGTCTGGAGATGTAGACTTCTCTCTTCAAGTCTGGAAGGCCCTGCCCCATCCCCCCCGCCAGGCTGAAGTGAGGCAAGCTATGGGGGAGAAGAGTGGAGGGGAGGGGGATGCAGGGTGGAACCTAGGGTGTAAGATCTCTCCAGCTGGAGGGGCAGTGGGTGGGGAGGGCAGCAGCCTTAGCTCTGCTACTCAGGCTTGAGTGGGCAGACAGCTCCAGATGTCAGCCTCTGGGGGCCTCCGCTGGCCCTCACATCCCCTGCGGGCCAGAGGGTGGGGCGCAGGCATTCCTGTGGTTGGGAGCCAAGGCTGGAGGCCAATGGGGCTGCAGCAGCTGCTGACGCCACCGCCGACGCCGCAGCCCCTCCACACCCATCCTCCCCTCCCTCCTCCTCCCAGCAGCCAGCCGAGAGCCGCTGGGGGCTGAGGGCAGCTCCAGGGAGGGCAGGCCTGGGGGGACACAGGCAGGACCGGCGCAGGGGGGGCTAGCCCGGGGTGGGGCGGGGAGGAGGGCGGAGGCGGGCTGGGATGCCGCTGCCACGGTGAGGCGGGAGCCCCAGGAGCCGGCAGGATGTCAGGAGGGAGAGGTATGTGAGTGTCTCTGGCCATGGTGTGTGGGTCCGAAGGGGGCTGAGTGTGGGGCGTGTGGTTTAGCTGGACTTCATCGCATGATGTGTGTGCCTGGGACTGGGGGTGTAGTTATTTGTCTGTGTATGGCTCATTGTGTTTCACTATGTGTGTGTGTGTCTCTGTGTGTGTATTTTTTGGTGTCTCCTTGTGGTGTAGCCTGTGTGTGTGTTTGGTGTCACCCTCCCTTCCTTTGATGGGCCCCTGGGCACCCGTCAAGGGCCACGCTAGGGCAGGGTCACAAGGCTGCTGTCCCTGGGGGCCACCTCCTTTTTTGGCCTGGTTTGGGCCCTGGCCCTGTCACTCCTCAGCAATGCAGCGTCAGCCTCAGTTCCCAGCGCCAAATTCCAGGCCTGGGGTGGCAGAAGGTGGCCAAAGGCCCTCAGCCAGTCTGGCCCCTCCCCCAAGCCTGGCCCAAAGGGAACAGGAGGTTGGCAAGTTCCTCCTCACCCTGGTAGCTCGGGAGCCAGGCCCCCAGCAACCAGTCAGGGAATGGAGGACAGCTGCCTCTCCCTGCCCAACCCACCCGGGACACACCTCTTAGCCGGCTTCTTTCTGGGTCTTCTGCCCCCTTGAGTGGTTTCTGGTGGGGTTTCCCAGCTCCACCCCAAGGGCTGTAGGCACTGGTGGACATAAGGAAGCTGGGAGGCAGCTGAGGCCAGCATAGGGGGAGGGACCCCAGTAAACAGATGTTGGAATGTTTGTGGCTAAAGGCGGTCCTTGTCGTAAGTCTTAGAGAAATCCTTGCTCTTTCTCAAGAGAGAGAGAGTGTGTGTATGTAAGACACTCTCAAAGGCCTCTTATTTCTTTGTCCTGTCGCCTACCCTGATTCTCTTTGGAGTGTGCCCGCCCACCCCCACCCACTCGGGACTCCCCCTGCTTCATCCTCTCCCTTTAGTCCCCTTCTCTGGGGTCCTGACCTCCCAGGGCTGCTGTAGCCCTGCCCTGTGGGACCTGTCCAGCCCTGCTCACCTGCATCTGTGTCCCTGGCCAGGCCTACTCCCAGGATGCCTACCTGAAGGGGAACGAGCCATATTCTGGAGAGGCCCGGAGCATCCCAGAGCCGCCCCCAATCTGCTACCCTCGCAAGACCTATGCCCCACCGGCCCGGGTCTCCACCTGGGCCACTATGGTGCCTGAGCCCCTTTCAGCACTGCCCAGTGACCCCCGGAGTCCTGCTGCCTGGAGCGACCCAGGGCCCCGCGTCCCGTCCACAGCCCGTGCCCATCTGGACAACCCTTCCTTGGGGATGAGCCAGCCCCGCCCCAGCCCTGGTGCCTTTCCTCACCACCCCTCGGAGCCCCGGATGCCCCGTGCCTTCCCAGAGCCTGGCAGCCGGGTGCCCCCCAGCAGACTGGAGTGCCAGCAGGCCTTGTCTCACTGGCTGTCCAACCAGGTACCCCGCAGGGCGGGGGAGAGACGGTGCCCTGCCATGGCCCCTCGGGCCCGCAGTGCCTCCCAGGACCGGTTGGAGGACGTGACTGCCCGCCGCCCGTGGCCCTGCTCCACCTCCCAGGGTGCCTTGAGCCAGCTGGGCCAGGAGGTCTGGCACCGAGCCTGCTCAGACGACTACCTGAGCCGGCCCACCCGCTCAGCTGAGGCACTGGGGCCAGGGGCACTCGTGTCACCCCGCTTCGAGCGCTGTGGCTGGGCTTCCCAGCGCCCGTCTGCCCGCACCCCAGCCTGCCCACCCAGGGACCTGCCAGGGCCTCAGGCCCCACCCCCGCCTGGTCTGCAGGGCCTGGACGACATCGGGTACGTCGGGTACCGAAGCTACAGCCCATCATTCCAGCGCCGGACTGGACTCCTCCACGCACTCTCCTTCCGGGACTCGCCCTTTGGGGGACTGCCCACCTTCAACTTGGCCCAGGCCTCAGCACCGTTCCCAGGAGAGGCCTCCGAACCACCCAGGGTTGGCCGGCCAGAACCCAGCACCCGGGCCCTGGAGCCCCCCACCGAGGACCGCCGTGATGAGGTGGTCCTGAGGCAGAAGCCTCCGACGGGCCGCAAGGTCCAGCTGCCCCCTGCCAGACAGATGAACCTTGGGTATGGGGATGAGTCCCCAGAGCCAGAGGCCAGTGTGCAAGGAGAACGCCTGGGCAGGAAGGTGGCCCCTTTGGCCACTACTGAGGATTCTCTGGCTTCCATCCCCTTCATCGGTGAGTGACGTACAGGTGGCTGTCTTGGGAGAGTGGTTGTCTGTGCCCTGTTGTGCCCCCACCTGCCACCCACCTTTCTGTGCCCTGTTGTGCCCCACCCGCCTGTCACCCACCTTTCTGTGCCCTGTTGTGCCCCACCCGCCTGTCACCCACCTTTCTGTGCCCTGTTGTGCCCCCACGCCTGTCACCCACCTTTCTGTGCCCTGTTGTGCCCCCCGCCTGTCACCCACCTTTCTGTGCCCTGTTGTGCCCTCCCACCTGTCACCCACCTTTCTGTGCCCTGTTGTGCCCTCCCACCTGTCACCCACCTTTCTGTGCCCTGTTGTGCCCCACCTGTCACCCACCTTTCTGTGCCCTGTTGTGCCCTCCCCGCCTGTCACCCACCTTTCTGTGCCCTGTTGTGCCCCCACCTGTCACCCACCTTTCTGTGCCCTGTTGTGCCCTCCCACCTGTCACCCACCTTTCTGTGGCCTGTTGTGCCCCACCCGCCTGTCACCCACCTTTCTGTGCCCTGTTGTGCCCTCCCCGCCTGTCACCCACCTTTCTGTGCCCTGTTGTGCCCTCCCCGCCTGTCACCCACCTTTCTGTGCCGTGTTGTGCCCTCCCCGCCTGTCACCCACCTTTCTGTGCCGTGTTGTGCCCTCCCCGCCTGTCACCCACCTTTCTGTGCCCTGTTGTGCCCCCCCGCCTGTCACCCACCTTTCTGTGCCCTGTTGTGCCCTCCCCACCTGTCACCCACCTTTCTGTGCCCTGTTGTGCCCCCCACCTGTCACCCACCTTTCTGTGCCCTGTTGTGCCCCACCCACCTGTCATGGGCAGAACCCTGGGTTGGGTGCTGATGGGATCACCCTGTTTGTGTGTCCGTCCGTCCATCCCCCCTTCCATCCATCTAACACATATTTGTGTCAGGCACGGGATGGGGCTCCGTGCTCACCTGGAGTGTATAGCCCAACAGCGGGGACACATGATCCAACAGAGACAGTCCATGGGGTGGGTGTGGTGGGAGAGCAGGGGCTCTAGGAGGCAGATAAGGGCTGCATGACCTAGACCCAGGGTGGTGCCCAGGGAGAGAATCTTGGGGACAGGAGATTTAGGCTAAGACCAGAAGGATAAGGAGTTGGGGGAAGAATGTTAAGGCAGAGAGAACAGTATATGCAAAGACCCTGAAATGAAAGAGGCCATGTGCCTTCCAGGTCATCTGAATGGGTCCAGAGTGGCTTGTCAGTCACTGGGGAGTCGGGACTTTGTCCTGAGAGCAGAGGGAATACAGAAGGCTTGCTGCCTTTAGAGTAGATGGTGGATTGGGGGGAGGCAAGAGAATGGAGAGGCTGGTGATTCCCAGGTTTCTGGCCCAGCTGGAGGGTGGCACCTCACCTCTATATGGGAACGAGAGGGAGGAGGGCAGGGAAGGGTTTAGCATTTGCTGAATGTGAGGCATCCATGAGGGAGCAGGATGGGTTGGGCTGAGTCTTAGGGCTCGGGAGAAAGACCAGATGCAAGATCATGGGACTAGCAGGCAGGAACCAGGAGCTGAGTGGTGGACTCACCCTAAGGTCACCATGGAGGGAGGGGGAGGAGGCCTGGGCCAGGGGGAGCCCCAGTCCTAGCCTCTCCCAGCCGGCCTTCAGACTGAGTGGGCAGCCCCAGTCCAGTGGGAGAGACACAG